>JAODAL010012564.1:0-94914 GCA_025379985.1 Phyllomedusa bahiana
GGATATCTCAAAAAAAAAAGGGCAGCCCCGGGGGGAATTGATATTAATTGCATTTAACCCTATCCATTTTACCGAATTCCTGAATAAGGAAAAATTTTGAAAATCTGCAAAAAAAATAAATTTTTTAAAATTTTTCACCTCCACTTTCTTTAATTTTCGTAAAAATTTCAAAGGGTTTTATCAAACTTCCAAATAGTTTTTGTAAATAGTTAAGGGGTTATTTCTCAATGGCGTCACTTATAGGGGTACAACATGCAGGCCCCCAAAGCCACTCAAACGGACTGGCCCCTAAAAAAAGTATATTGCAAATTTTTCTGGAAAATGTGAAAATTACACTAAATTTTCTAAGCCCCTAATGTCGAAAAAAAAAAAAAAGATTTTTAAAAAAGATGCCAACCTATAGGGACTATGAAGAGCAGTTATAAACTTTTTGGGGGAAAAATTTTTATCTGTCTTGCAGCAGAAATTTTGGAAACTTTCAAAATCGCAAATTTTTCCAAATTTTCATGAAATTTTGATTTTTTTCACAACAAACAAGGATTGATGGAAAAAAAATTTCTTAAACTTAAAGCACAATGTGTCACGAAAAAAACAATCCGAACACTGAAAGGGTAAAGGCAAAAAGTTATTCTCCCCCATAAATTGACACATGCAAAATTTCAAAAATAGGGCGTGTCGGGAAGGCAAAACAGGCGGGGTTCCTTTAAGGGGTTAAGGGCAAATGCTCTAGGTACTAATTACACCAGCAAGCAGAAAGCCACAGTAAAAACATAGGGAAATCCCCATAATAAGGCAATGCCCAAACGGTAACGCATTCAACGGGAAAACACCTGCTGAGTTACACCCCTATAGCACCCTAACATTCAATGGGCAGGCGCCCAGCATTTAGAAGGTCCCAAAAAATATTGTACCCTAAGCCCCCCAGTGTTTTAGGGGAAAAAAATTAAAAGCATGCTGGAAAAAAATAACTAGAGGTTAGTTAACGTGCTCAAAAATCAATTTAAAGCCCCTTCAGCCATTGAGCGTAAGTGTAGCTTGTAGTTTTCCTTGGTAATTTATGCCCCATTTTTTTCGGGGTTTAAGTTTATTTTTGGGGGCCTCGGGTGAGTTTTTCTTGGGCCCACCAGGGGAGCTTTTTTTTTTGGGGCCAACATTAAAGTGATTTTGGGGGCCACCAGAATTTGATTATGGGATCCCCCCAGTGATTTGTTTTTTGGGGTTTCCCCAGTGGAGTTGGCCTTTCCCACCAGGGATGTTGTTTCTTGGGGCCCACCATAAAGTTATTATGGGGGGCCCCCACTGGGTTTTGATTATGCGGCCACTAGAAAATTTTTATTTTTTGAGGCCCCCCATAAGTTGATTCTTGGGGCCCTCTAGTGGAGTTGATTTTGTTGCCCCCCAGTAGGTTGATTCTTGGGGCCCACCAGTGAAGCTGATTATAGGGGCCACCAGTGAAGTTAGTTATGAGGGTCCACCAGTGGAGTTAATTCTTGGGGCCACCAGTGAAGATGATTCTTATGGCCCATACAGCTACTGAATATTACTATCCATGACTCTTGCTTTCTGCCTCTCTTTTTTTGCCTTTCTCTCCTAAAAGCAGCCCCATGGCTATTTTTAGTGACTCACCATGTCCATGGGGCCAGTTTGAGCCTGTGTGTAAGTGATAGTTTTCCCCATGGTTTTAAAGGGAATTTTTGAAATATTTTAAAAATTTTTTTTTTTTTTAAGGTGACAGAAAATAAAAAAAAATATATGTAAAATATACATACCCCCTTTTTTCCTGTAAAATTTCTTTTTCCCGGGTTTAGAATGTCTATTCTACCTACAGTTTTAGCACATTCAATAGTGTTTTTGTACAAAAGTCACATTCCGGAGTAAATTCCATTAGTTCCCGCTTTAATGAAATCCCTTTCTTTAAAAATGCGAATGTTAAAATGATAAAAATGAAAAAAAAAAGGGGCAGGATTCTGTTTTACCAAGACTCATCTGGAAAAAGGAAAACCCGCGGCCTTTTACCGCTCTTGGCTTCATGCTTAGAACATGGGGTTCCAAAAATTACCAAATTAAATTCCCCGCTTTTTGGCTTTGAATTAAATACAAGCTACTTTATGATGCGATTAACCCTTCCTTTTTCCCCGGATATATATGCAGGAAGGGGGAGAATGATATTTGACCACGGACCTAGCTATAGGAGAATAGGTGTAATTGACAGCCACACTGTCTTATCAATGGCTCTAATCCTGATCATTCAACCCCTTTATAACTCTGATCAGTATTGCAAACACAGTACCATATCAGCAGCACTCTATAGACACTAAAAATGGTCAAAAAGAACATAAGGATGTTGTGGAACAGCATTTCTGCTACTATAAATATGAAAAAAATTTGAGGGCGAGTGTACATTTTTGATCAAATCTTTAAACCCACCTACCGCGCAAGGGACCCCAATTCAGGGGGAACTCACGTACCTCTCCCCGGGGCAAACAAAAACAAAGTCATGGGCTGCTTACCCCTATGTCAATGCCGCTTTATCCTTTGTAATCCAGATCTCCTCCGTCCAATTCTGAGACCGCTGGTTCCTTCACGTGGATGGAAATTGGCGCCCGAAAGAAGCTGCCAGTCAGAGCTCATTACATCAAAAGCAATCCAAACATGGAACATCCAGCGAATTATCCACCACCAATTTTTGTACAATTTTTTTTAAAAGGACAGTGCAAAATCCCTTTTAACCTAAGCTTTTCGACCTAACGGGTCCCCGTGAAAGCGGCTCCACACTTAAAAAAAACAAACATTTATACATATCTTAAAAACACGTCATCAAGTCACATGTTCAATGGGCGTTGGCCAAACGTTTAACCCCTTCCTAAACTCTCTCAAAAGGTACTGGTTCCCTGAAACATTCTAAAAGTGCACCTTAAGAATATTTTTTAATTATAAACATTTAAACCCACTATCTAACCCGGGCTTGCTTTAAATTTTTACCATTACATACTACACTATCATTCCGTAGTTAACCACAAACCAAATTTCAAATATCCCATGGGCACTATTAAATATATGTCATGAATGCATCTGAAAAGCATATCCACTAAGATCCACTACAATACCTATTACCTGTTTGCCGTATATTCAATGAATGTCATTACGCCTATACATGCCCCTTGGATGACGCGGTCCCCAGCGCAGGATCCAATAGGCTTAATAAACAAACCCTTTTTTTCCCCAATTTCCTCCCCGTGAAGGTTTACTTACTCTTTCTATCGCTCCACATCTCAACGTTGCGATACTACCTCCATGCACCTCTACAAAGTGTTTCGTAGCTCCTGACAAATGGGCTTGTCCTTTATGAATCCCCGTTACATGTTCGGCAACGCTCTGTTTAAACTTCCTGATAGTGCTACCTATATACATTAGCAGTGTCGGACTGGGGTGCCCAGGGCCCATAGGTGGAGTTGACTCTAAGGGCCCACCAGTTGAGTTTTTATATGCCCACGGTGGAGCTTATTTTAGGGGCCCACCCTACAGCTACTGTAAATGACTGTACAGGCCTCCTATACTCTGCCTTTTGCCTCTCTTACTCTGGTTTTCTGCCTCTTCTGAGATTGTGTATGCAGTTAAAAAACAGCTTTATGTCTGCCAAGCTCAGGGGCCCACCGGGGGTTTCCCCTATTCCCCTGTGGGCCAGTCTGAGCCTGTACATTAGATTACATTTGATACATTGTATGTGATAAATAACATGATCTGTGTCACAGTTCATGTATTGTCTACATTTAAATTGTTTGGTATTGTCACTATTAGTAAACTGTTCACCCTTACTAACCAGTGCACAGAGGTTACATCTGCTCCCACCACACGGAAAAAATCCTTTGTATTGTAGCCAAGTTTTATCTTTTTTGTTCCTGATATACAAGCTGAGGGATATTTCATTGGCTAAAGAAGTCCCTCGTTTAGAGACACATTTCACTCCTTCCTCCACATAGTGTTTTAAAATGTCATCTTGGCGCAAAATCTGTAAGTTTTTAAAAAAGATTTTTCTTATATCCTCAAAGTCCTCACTATAGCTGGTGGAAAATACTATATGTTCCCTCTCTTTCTGCCTCTCCTTATCTTGTCGATTCACCAGCGCATATTGTGTCATACTATTCACTTTGTCAAAAGCTTGTTTTAATGCTGCTGGTGAATAGCCCGGGCCAATAACCTACCATCAATAACTTCTTTCTCCTTCTGGAAATCACTGTCTAATGAGCATGCTCTCCTTGCTCTTATGTATTCACCCATAGGGATTGCTGCTATTGTGTGGGCAGGGTGGTTACTCGTTGCCTGTAACAAAGTGTTACCACTGTGCGGTTTTCTAAAAAGTCTCGTAACAATTTTACCCATTTCTTGAGAACTCTCCAGTTCTAAATCAAGAAATGCCATTTTAGACGAATTACATGCAAAGGTAAATTTCAAGTTAAATGAATTACTGTTAAGGTAATCCACAAATTTAGGGATGGACGCTACATCGTGACCCCATATAAACAAGAGGTCATCGATGTAGCGCCCATACCATATAACTGCATCACAAAAGGGATTTGACGGGCCATACAGAACTTGTTGTTCCCACCATGCCATGTACAGATTGGCAATTGTAGGAGAAGCGGAGGCTCCCATAGGGGCTCCCATCAATTGTAAGAAAAAAGAGCCATCAAACTTAAAGTAATTATGCTCCAATAAAAAATTTGTACTCTGTATGATAAAATTTTCAACTCCTCACTGTACTCCCTAATGAGATTCAGGAAATGTTCTATCGCTAAAATTGCCAATTGATGTGGTATATTTGAATGCAAGTTGAACATGTGACTTGATGACATGTTTTTAAGATATGTATAAAAATGTTTGTGTTTTAAGTGTGGAAGCACGCTGTGAACAAGGACCCTGTTAGGTCCGAAACGCGTTAGCGTTACAAGGGATATTTGCACTGTCCTGTAAGAAAATGTATCAATAAATTGGTGGATGGATAATTCGCTGGATGTTCCATGTTTGGATTACCTCTCCTGATATCTGTTCAGATCTCCACATTTCAGGGGTGGTAGGTTCCAGTTATAAACCTGATCTGATTAAAAAACCTGTGCAGGTGGGTGGAGTGCATAAACCAAGATGGGAAATGGCCACATCCCCATACAAACAGTCAAAAACCAAAATCTGGTTAGCACATCTGTTCTGAAGAATAAACATATAGGTGCACACTGGTGTGGCAGTCAAAAGCTATGCAAACACAATACAATATCAGCAGCACTCCATAGGCACTAAAAACGGTCAAAAAGAACAGAATAATTTTTTGGACCAGCATTTCTGCTACTATGGAATATATGAAAAAAATTGAGATTAGTAGTGTACATTTTTGATAAAACTGTAAATGCCCACCTACTGCGGCAAGGTGACCCCAATTCAAGTGGGAACCTATGCTACCTCTCTTGTGTCTGTTCAGACCTCCACATTTCATGGTAAGAAGGTTCCAACTATAAACCTGATCTGATTAAAAAGCTTGTGCAGGTGGGTGGAGGGCATAAACCAATATGGGAACTGGCCACTTCCCCATACAAACACTCAAGAACCAAAATCTGGTTAGCACATCCGTTTTGAAGACTAAACGTATAGCTGCACACTGGTGTGCTGCTGAGATTGTATTGTGTTTGCATAGCTTTTGACTGCCACACCAGTGTGCACCTATATGTTTAGTCTAACAGATTTGCTAACCAGATTTTGTTGATTGTCCGATAAGTATGGATCACAGTGCTATCAAACGTAGGGAGTTTCCTTTAAATGGTAACCTCATCCCTTAATTTCTGTTTACTGGGACCAGTAAATGTATTCTGACAGGTCTGTCCAGTAACTCTGCCTACTAAAGGATATCTCGGTCCAGTGGTGTCAAACTCATTTTCACTGTGTCATGACAGCATTGGAGGGTCGCTAGGTGCCTTGGTAGAGCTGTCAGAGCTGTGCCACCACCTGTGAGTTGCACCCCAGCTGTGTCCAAGCTCTCGGGAGCTGCATAAAAGAGTGTGGTGGAACAGATTCAGCCCTCGAACCTTGAGTTTGACACCTGTGGTGTAGTCTACCAAGCTTTGGGCATGTTCACACGACGGGTTTGGCCGCGGGTTCCCGCGGCCAAACCTCGTCCTAAGCTCGCTGCAAACTCGCGTCTCCCGACGCAGGTTTGCGGCGCGGGCGCTGGGCGTGGTCTCGGCATGGTTGGGGCGTGGCTTGGGGCGCGGCTTGCGGAGAAGCTTTGCCCCCATGCAAATTAATAGGCAGGGGTCAAACCGAGCCACGAGACAGCCGCGCACCACCCGCGGCGGCACCCGCGGCAACACCGCGCGGCCGCCGCGCTGAGAACTCCCTGTCAAGAATTGACAGGAGAGTTCTCACACACGCGCGGCAAGGCCGCAGCCCCATAGCCGCGGCCAAACCCGCGGCGTGTGAATATTAACGCGGTTTCCAATAGGAAACCATGTTAATAAACTAGGCGCGATTTGGCCGCGGTTTTGGCCGTGGAAAACGCGTCGGAACCCGCGGCCATAACCGCGGCCAAATCCGGGTGTGAACAGGGCCTACTGTTCATTGTATATTGCCTTGAGAACAGCAAAGGAACAAGACCAAAGTGGAAGGTAACTGATCTCAGACACTGAGGACACATTAGTAGGACAGGAGAAATTAGAGGTAGGTTATATAGAAGTCCCTCAACATACAATATCAATTGGTTCTGAGACGGCCATTGTATGTTGAGGACTTAAAGGGGTTGTCTCACTATAAGGATAGCTTTTTATGTTAAAGATCTTGTTAAAACAAGTCACTTTGCAACATGTGTCCATTAACTTTGTTCTACCTATTCTGAGATATCTCCTCTATTATGGGCTGCATCCTCAGGTCGATATAGCTACAGACCTGTTTGATCTATCCTGATAGGCTGCCAGCACTGGTTGCTATAGCTCCAGACCTGAAAATCACAGCACACGGCCATACTCACAGTTTAATGGCTGTACTGAAGACTAAGCCCAGTAGGGGGCAACACTGGCACCTATGCTACTTGGGAAAGTAGCAGCTAAAACAGGTGCAGCTAATCACTGAGCAGTAGCTCACACACCCCTCCACTAGGGGGACAATTAGATGATAAACTGCACATTGGATAAGTACCAGTTTACACATTCCAATATCAGTAGCACACTATCAACTAAAGAAACTAACAAAGAGGACAAAGGAGTTTTTGAAAAAGCATTTCTGCTATTTAGGATACATGAAAGATTTTTGAGGTTCTTAGTTCACATTTTTGTTCAAAACTGCTTAAGCCAACCTCCAAAACTTCAACGAGACCTCAAATGCATGTGGGTCCTACACTATTGTTACCTCTCTTTTGGGGCCTGTTCAGACCTCCATACTTCAGGGAGTGAAGGCACCAGCTTCTAAATACACTGCACTGATTTAAAAACCTGTGAAGGTGGGTGTGGTGCAGAAAACCAAAATGGAGGCAGCCACTCCTCCTTACACAAGCTAGAAATAATATATGGTTTTGCACATCCAAAAAACTTTTCTGAAAAAAACACACCTTCTATGAGGGGCGTGGTTGGTGGTATTATAATTGCATATAGGTAAGGCGATACAGAGGGGTGCCACTAATGCAGATACGTGTTGGCTTACACCCGATTACACGACTACTACTCGATTGGGCGGGCTGCCCAGCATTTTTTGGCTGTACAACACAAAAATACAGACACTCTCTGCTCCCCAGTACTTTAGGGCAAAAAATTACATACTGGAAAAATATCAAATATGAGGTATTAGTTGATACAGTGGCCATGGTACGTAAGCTCGCAAGCCCCGGCAAGTCTCCTCATCTCTGCAGCCTAGTAGAAGCCAGTAAACACGCCTCTGAATTCAAAATGAAACCAAGAAAACAGGACTGAGGTAAGATGAATCAATGTAGTGAGACAACCCCTTTAACCTTTTGGAAAACCGGTTCAGAGACTGCAGAGTGTCACCAACTTAAAGGGGTTGCTACGATCTAATGTTGACGTGGGATCCTCCAAAATGGGTATTTAATCACTTTTCTAAATATATGTGATTACAAAAGTGAAGCCCCTGAGAGCTGCAGCCTGACTTAGATGCCCTTAGCTTCCTGACTGTTTACATTAGCTAAGACCAGGAGCTGATCTGGCAAGCTCCTGGCCGCGCTTGCGTTGTTTGCACTTCTTATCTGATGGCAGGTCACAGGAACGAGCTTTGAAGGGAGGGGGAGAAAAAAAGCAGTGTTACTGGGCATCTGCACTAGCTTTGTTTCTGTGTCAGAGCCTGTCTGCTGTATATAGAATCTGCTGGTTGTAATGTAATTATCTGAGTAAACATGCAGAAGCTCCCTGCTCAGCCCTTCTCCCTCCCCACCCCCATCTGTAGTCAGTGAATTCTGCCTGCTCGGAGCTTATCTTTATTCCTGAGCAGATAAGAGGGAAAAAACATAACCCGTATAGCTTGTGCACAATACAATTATCCTCTGTGGTTTAGCCAAACATATTTGCTCAACTACAGAGACTGAATATCAGCCTCCAGAGCGTGCATGGGAGGTGAGTGATGACATCACAGAGGAGGTACTTGTTTTTTTAAACACAGAAACAAAACGCCCCTTTTTTAAAGGCTCAAGAGGGGAATATCAGCCTGTTAGGTGAGGAAATCACTTTTCGGCAAAACCCCTTTAATGCAACATGAAGAAAATGAGTATAGGTTTTCTAATTTTACTGGCTCCCCAGGAGCTAACTATTAGATTAGAAGTGGACCAGCCCTGTGACAATGTATAAATTGTCCATATATATTGTGTTTAGCATAGCTGATTCCCATAGAGATTGACACTTTTCTACAGAAGCGCTGCTTGTTTCTTATCAGTTTTGGCATGTTCATCAATGGAATGAATACTTCAATGTACTCGCTCAACCTGTCAAATGACATCACAAAGTCTGAAAGTGGAAATTTCATACAATCAGTTAAGGCGATGAATGGAGATATGAGGTCATCTCATCTAACCAAGTGTGTTATGTCTGTAAGCACATCTTTTAAGTGGTGAGCATGAGATCACTTCATATCTTGGGCTTCGCTGGCTGTGGATGTCTTGTCAAGAGTGAAAAACCTTGTCACGTCCTATTTTAGAACAGACTTACCCATACCTCCCAACTTTTAGAGATTGCAAAGAGGGACACATCAGGCCACACCTCTAACCACGCCCAAACACATGACATCATACTAAGACACGCCTCTAACCACGCCCATACACATACATGCCAACTTTTTAGACAGCCAAAAAGGGACACATTCTCAGGATTGCATTGTGTCCAATGATGAAATATTAAGTAAATTGTTCTGTAATATACAGGTACTAAGCCATCAGATACTTTTTAAAGCAAGATTATTGATGTAAATCTATTTCTCAAATGAAAAAGAGGGACATTTATAAAGCTAAGAGGGACAGAGGGAAAAGGGTTTAAAATAGGGACAGTTGGGAGGTATGGACTTATCTGAGGATGGGGTGTTGGGCTATGTGACCACTAATTTGCTGCCTCTGGACAAGACTGCAACCCCTACAGAATGTCTCTCGGTGGAACAGAGAACCGCTATAGCTCTATTATTTAAATCCAAACTATTGTTACCATTTGTTTGGGATTTTAATAATAGGGAAAACAGGGATTTTTAATCAAAAATTTTTCAAAAAATCACCTTAAAAATTCCCGCTTAAAGTGAAAACCCATCGGGGTTTATGCTTTCCCTGTTGAGAAAGGGTAAAGTTGAGGGAGAGGAGCCCGAGCTCTGTATATAAAAGGGTTATATGATAGAGGGGGACGCTGAGGCTCTGTGATAAATAGGTTATAGGATAAGGAGTTTAGCTGAGCTCTGTGATATATAGGTTTATATGATAGAGGGAGAGAAACTGAGCTCTGTGATATTAGGGGTTTTATGATGAGGGGGGAGAAAACTAGCTCTGTGATATAAGGGTTTTTTGATAGAGAGAGAGGAACTGAGCTCTGGGGATATAAATTGTAGGGTTATATGATAGAGGGGGAGAAGCTGAGGGTCTGGGGGGGGGAATATAGGGGGTTATATGTTTGAGGAAGGACTGAGCTCTGTGATTTTAAAGGGTTTTTTGATAGGGAGAGAACTGAGCTCATGATATATAGGGTTAATGAAAGAGGGGAGAAACTGAGCTCTGTGATATTTTTGGGGTTTTATATAGAGGAAAATGACTGAGCTCTGTGGTTATAAAAAAAGGGGTTTTTTGATAGGGAGAGAAGCTGAGCTTTGGGGAAAAATATAGGGTTATAAGATAGAAGAGAGGGCGGCTCTTGTATTAAATTGTAGGGGGTTTTAATTTTAGAAGGGGAGAAGCCGGGGGTCTGTGAATATAGGGGTTTTATTATGAGGAGGAAAGGGGCTGAGCCCCTGTGATTTAATTTGGATTATATGATAGAGGAGAGAAGGGTAGCTCTATGAAAATAGGGTTATATGATGAGGAGGGGAAGGGTGAGCTCTTTGATATATAGGGTTTTTTATGATGTAGGAGAGAAGCTGAGCTCTGTATATAGGGTTTATGATAGAGGAGAGAAGCTGAGCTCGTGATATATTGGGTTATATGATAGAGGAGAGGGGGGCTGAGCTCTGTGATTAAAATAGGGGTTTTTTTTTATGAAAGAGGAGAGGGCTGAGGGTCTGTGATATATAGGGGGTTTTATGATAGAGGGAGAGGGGCTGAGCCTGTTTTATTTAAAAGGGGTTTTATGATAGAGGAGAGAAAAATGAGCTCTTGTATATAGGGTTATATGAAGCCCGGGGAGGAGGGTGAGCTCGTGATATAAAGGGTTATATGATAGGGAGAGAAGCTTTACTCTGTGAAAAAAAGGGGTTTATGATAGAGGGGGAAGGGGCTGGGGCTCTGTGTATAAAAGGGTTTTATGATAGAGGAGAGAAGTGAGGGTCCCGTGATATATGGGTTTATTGATAGGGGGGAGGGGCGACCTGTGATAAAGGGTTATAAAGGGTTTGAGGAAGGAGCTGACTCTGTGATATATAGGGTTATATGATAGAGGGAGAGGGGCTGAAACTCTGGTGTTTATAGGGGTTTTATGAATAGGGGGAGAGGGAAACTGAGCTCTGTGATTATAAAGGGGTTTATGATAGAGAGAGAGGAGTGAGCTCTGTGATTTTTTTTTTGTTTGGGTTTTATGAAGAGGAAAAGAAAGGGGCTTGTGATATATGGGGGTTTTAAAGATAGGGGGAGAGGAGCTGAGCTCTGTGATATATAGGATTATATGAAGAGGAGAGGAAAACTGAGCTCTATGATATATAGGGTTTATATGATAGAGTAAGAAGCTGAGGGTCTGTGATATTTAGGGTTATATGATAGAGGAGATGAGCTGAGCTCTGTGAAAATATAGGGTTATTTTGAAAAAGAGGAGAGAAGCTGAGGGTTTGTAATTTTTATAGGGGTTTATGATAAAGAGGGGACGAGCTCTTGTTTATAAAATTGTAGGGTTAAAATTATAGAGGAGAGAACTGAGGGTGTGAAAAATTTGGGTTAAAATGATAGAGGAGAGGAGCTGAGCTCTGTGATAAAAAAGGATTTTATGATAGAGGAAAGAAACTGAGCTCTATGAAATAAAAGGGGTTTTTTGATAGAGGAGAGAAAGCTGAGCCCCTTTTTGAAAATTAAAGGGGTTAAAAATGAGGAGGGGGAAACTTAAACTTGTTTTATAGGGTTATATGATAGAGGGGAGAAGTGAAAACCTTTCCCCCCCGGGGGTAAAAAAGGGTTTTTTTTGAAAAGAGGAGAGGAGCTGGCTCTGTGGGTATAAAAGGGTTATATGATAGGGAGAGAGTGAGCTCTGTGAAAATATAAGGGGTTTAAGGGTATAAGGGGGGAGGAGCCTTGGGGCCCGTGGGTATATAGGGGAAAATTTATAAGGAGAGGGAAACTGAGCTCTGTGATATTTTTTGGGGTTTTTTTTTATAGCGGAGAGGACTGAACCTGTGATATATTTGGGGTTTTAAAGATAAAGGAGAAAAAGCTGGCTCTGCGGGGAAAAAATCAAAAAATTGGGGTTTTTTAATTTTTTTTTATTTTTTTGAGGAGAGGGACTTTCTTGTATATTTAGGGTTTTTTGATAGGGAAGAAGCTGAGGGTCTGTGTTAAAGGGTTATATGATAGGGGGAGAGGAGCTGGCTCCGGGGATATTTGGGTTATATGATCAGGGGAGGAGCTGAGCTCTGTGATATATAGGGTTTTAAATAGAGGGAGAGGACTGGGCCTTTTATATAAGGGTTATATGATAGGGAGAGAAAGGACTCGTGAATATGGGGTTTTATAAATGAGGAGAAGACGAGCTTGTGTGTTTTGGTTAATGATAGAACCGGGGGGGAAAGTCTTGCTTGCTTTGCCCACATACAATAATTAACAACTTTTCATACATCAGTGTGTATACAGTTTAAACTATTAGACACTGTATGTGGGTTGGGGTGGGGCATAGAGGCCAGAAAGACTTTACTTTCTCCTTTAGGAATCCTATCAGGATTTACTCTGTTTTTACTCACCAATTCTACTCCTAATCATTACAGAATTCAGCTTATCTTCCTCTATCATATCTTGATCACAGATATGGCAAGAAAAATCACCTGACAGTAAAGTCAGAAAGGTGACAATACAGGATTATAAGGGTACATTGTCAGATAGTGGTGCCAGGGGCAACCAGTGGAGTTTATTCTTGGGGCTCACCAGTGGAGTTGATTTTGGAGCCCACCAGTGGAGTTGATTTTGGGGCCCACCATTTTGGTTGATTCTTGGGCCCACCATTGAGTTGATTCTTGGGGCCCACCATGGAGTTGATTTTGGAGCCACCAGTTGAGTTGATTTTGGGGTCACCAGTGGAGTTGATTCTTGGAGCCCCACCATTGAGTTGATTCTTTGGGGCCCAAACAGTGGATTGATTCTTGGGGCCCACTAGTGGAGAGATTTCTTGGTGCTCCCCTTTGAGTTGGATTCTTGGGCCCACCAGTGATTAATTCTTGTCCCTCACCAGTTGAGTTGTTTCCCTTGGGCCCACCAGTGGAGTTGATTCTTGGGGCCCCCAAGTGGAGTTGATTCTTGGAGCCCACCAGTGGAGTTGATTCTTGGGGCCCACCAGTGAAATTGATTTTTGGGGCCCACCAGGGCAGTTGATTATTGGGGCCCCACCAGTGAAGTTGATTCTTGGAGCCACCAGTGGAGTCGATCCTTGGAGCCTATCAGTAAAGTTGATTCTTTGGACCAACCAGTAGAGTTGATTCTTGGGGCCACCAGTGGAGCTGATTCTTGGGGGCCTATAAGTGGAGTCCATTCTTGGGGCCCACCTCACACCTATTGTACGTGTATCTTGCACTCTTCTTTCATTCTCTTCCTTTCTGCAACACACAAGGGCCTACCATGCCTAGGGGCCCACTGAGGCATTCCTCTTTTCCCTTGTGGGCCAGTCCAGATCTTTAAGGGTAACAATACATAAAGTGACCACAGTCATCAGAATCAAATCCAGGACAGCATGATTTTAGGGAAACAGACCACAATAGTATTCTCAACCCCCTACACATGTTTTGTGTATTCAAACTTCCTTATATAATCCAGAGCTGCATTTATATTTCCTATAGTTACCACCAGAACCAGTCAACCGTTTGGGGCTGTCAGGGCATGATGAGGGTTGTAGTCACAGCAGCATAATAGCCAGGAGTTAGACACCATTACTTATGCTGTACATAGCCTGGTAGGTAGAATAAACTACCCAGAACATGAATCACTAGAACAATCCCTTTGCAGACACTGAACAAGCAGGGAAATCTTGGAGATTTGTAAATAGCATAATTTATTTGTGAAGGTACTAAGTAGGTTAATCTGTAAAATGGTGCAGACAAGTAATTCTATAGCGTCAGTCATCACATGGGCCGCAGGTTTCTGCTTTACGTGAGACAGCTCAATGGATTAGTGCATTTCAAGGACGTCAGACGGTTTTTACAGACTATGAATGCCAAACCACCATTAAGGTTTGATCCTGCCCCCGGTGAGTGACAGCTTGGGTTGTCTAAGCTCTCACAGAATGCTGTACGCGCCTTAGGACTGAAGCTTAATTTTTTTTCCCTCTGATGTTACTGGATTGTTTTCAAGGTAGGAGATATTTTCTCAGTACAGTGTTTTCAACCTGCTTGTTTTCAATGGTTGAGTCTTTTTCCCATTGCATTGCATATCATTTTCGGAATACCAGGCATTCCAAGAATTATGAAATACTTTACTGCTGTGGAAACCAGATTGAAACTTGTGGGAAGAAGAAGCCGTGGTAGGATCACTTCTGAAATGCTTTTTTTATGTCCTTTTTTAGGATGTGAGGAACATGGAATTTAGATGCAGAAGATTCGACCAAAATGAAAATATTAACAGGGCTTTCCACTCTATGCTATTCTCTTTCATGACAAGGGTTCCCTCAGGATACAATGAACTCATAAGGTCCTGCTGCTTCCACCCCCAGTGATTATCCATAATCTGTAAGGGAATCCAGCTGTGTCTAAATCCTGCAATGCCCCCGCAGGGGAAATGAGGCATTACACTGCCTATTCACACCAATGGTCTGTCTAGAGCAGTGTTTCTCAACTCCAGTCCTCAAGACCCACCAACAGGTCTTGTTTTCGGGATCCCCCAACAGAATGCACTACAAAAAATTACATCCCCTGTGTCAGGATTTTCCAACAGAATGATGGACAATAATGATATCACCCTGTGCTATACTGAGGAAATCCTGAAAACTTGACCTGTTGGTGGGTCTTGAGGACTGGAGTTGAGAAACACTGGTCTAGAGGCATGTTGTGTTGGCCAGCTTCTCCGCCCTCCGAATTAGTAAAATGAGGAAAAAAGCTAAAAAAGGCCCAGATATCCTACCTTAAACCCCTGCCTGGACGTGTTTTTGGGACCTTTTAAAAAATAATTTCCCGGGGTTTTTAACTTAGCAAGGAATAATTCCTGTTGGAACCCATCCCTCCCTTTTTTTTTTTTTTAATTTTGACACCCGGGCATGGTTGCTGTGAAAAAGCTGCGGGAGAGGAGAGCGGCCCTTCGAGAAGGCTAGCCTTGGGCCTTTTAATCTTCCCTTAAAGGGTTTGGGCCCTCAAAAAACAAGGATTTGTTATGAAAATTTTTAAAATTGCATTCCCTTTTAGCAAAAAAATTTAAAACAAAAAAACAAAGTTTCAACTTTGCAAATTTATGTCCCCATTAAAAGGGGAAATTTCCTACCTATTCCCATAGAATAATCCGGCCCTATTTATTGGCTGCACAGCTCCTCAGGTCCTTAGCTACAGACCTGTTTTATCTCTCCTGATAGGCTGCCAGCACTGGTTGCTAAAAGCTACAGACCTGTTATCTCTCCTGATAGGCTGCCAGCACGGGTTTTGCTAAGCTACAGATGACTTTTGATCTAAACTGATCCCCAAGGGGCAACCAGACTTTTTTCCCCCCCTATAGCCACCTAAACCAGACCTGACTTCTACACAGATAGTAAAGCCAGTAAACACGCCCCTGAATTCAGAGTGAAACCAAGAAAACAGGACTGAGGTGAGATGAATCAATGTAGTGAGACAACCCCTTTAAGATCCAAGTCTTAATGAGCAGCTATGTTTTTTAGTTTTTTTTTGCCCCCTGCGTTTCAGCAGTCGTAACTTTATTTTTTAAGTGACACAGTTGTATGAAGACTTGTTTTATGTGAGAGAAGTTGCATATTTAAGGGGCGTAGTTTAAGTTTACAAATAAATTAATGAAGAATTTTAAATTATATTTTATTTTTACACCATTCACATTTCATACTAAAAACCTGTTAGATGAATTCTACAGGTTTTTACATTTGTAGATACCTAATGTTGTAGCGTTTTTTTGTGCAATGTATGGAAAATATTTTTTAATTAAATATCTATTTCTATTTTATTATTTATTTTATTTTTTTCTACACTTTTTAATGTTTTTTTTTTCCTTTTTTTTTAATCCCATAAAGGGATAACTATTCAACACTTTTTTTTACACTTAGTAATGTATTAGCATATTCATATATGCTAATACATTACACTTTGTGTCATACTGACACAGGCAGCAGTCAGAGCAGCACAGAGTGTGCCCTGACTGCAGGCTTGTTGTACAGACAGCCCTGGGCTAACCTAGGTCTCCAGGGCTGACTGTGCAGATGTTCCCCTGTTCCATTGAGTCACTGGGGGTCCTGATCACCTGATGGAGCAGGGGAATGCCCTTTGGTTATGCTGCGGTCACGCGCTTCCCGCTGCTTACAAAGACTCTGTTCCTAGTGCAGCTGTGGCGCTGGGAGCCACAAAACTCCTCTTTCTATAGCAACATCTCTAGATGTCACTGCAGAAAGACAACCTGCAACGTCCGCTGTCTAAAGTCGGTGGGCGGTCGTTTTTTTTTTTTTTTTGTTTTTTAAAGTGATTATTTTGCAATTTTCAAGTGTTATACAAAAAAAACATTGGACATCTCATTTCAAAAACCCAAATCAAGTACAGCAAAGACAGCTTTAAACATGAGTAGCGGGTTCCGGTAGTCAGCAAGCCAATGCCGGAGCTCCCTTTTGATTTAAAACCATATGCAACAGAATTTAGTAGAGACAAGAATATATAAGAATACCATACCTACCAATCTGTTAAATAGGCAATCCAATCAACCATCGGACCCAAACGCACCACAAAAAACACACCTCGCCCCAAAATAATAAAATAACAGTCAAACCACCCCGACTCCAGAACCCACCACAGGCACTTCAGAATCTATGTGAATGTGCCGCTATCCATAAACTCCAAACCTCTAAAAATCTCTGAGAAGCTCCTCTGGATTCATAAGTAAGTTTGTACATTGGTAAATCACTGTTGATAAGTTGCTTCCATTGTGCAAGGGAGGGCATCTTAGGCGGCTTCCAATTTAGAAGAAGCGACTTCCCCAGCATAGAACATTAATAGCCTAATATTTTCCTTTCATTTTTAGTTGGAATTAGTTGTCCTACCCAAAGGTCTCTTTAGAATTTAGTGAACTCGGGACCAGAATGGTCGGATAGAGGGGTAGTCCCATATGGATCAGCGTTCCACGTGCCATATTGCACCTAGTACAGATTGCAGAGGGCAGTCTACCCATCTGGGCCAGTCGGACCGGAGTGAAGTAAGCCTGTGAAGCCATTTAGCTGTATTAATTGAACTCTTGCACTTATTAAAAGTTTGGGTCTCCATGAAGAAGCCCAATTCATCTCTATGAGAAGAAAACCAGCCTTGGATAAACAAATCTCCATTTCTCAAAGGCTTTTTCCCGTGGTGAATGCTGGCATCCCTAAATATTTTGATAGAAGGTAGATACCTGCTTTGAAGAGTCCTCCCTTCTAGCTATTCTCTCCAACCCCCCCACAGTCCAACTGGATATTGCCCCCCCCCCCCCTCCCAACTGCTTAAAACATGCATGACGAAGTTGGAAGTATTTAAACAGAGCAGATCGAGGGGGGCACACAAGGCGGATATTCAGAAAATTCTAAGAATCGCCCCTGTACATTTCAGTTGGCCAAATACTTCAGTCCCCTCTGAGGCCACATCTCAAAATCCTCTAGAGAAACTAGCTTCCAAAACCCGCCTTGCATTTCTCCATAAAGGATATATGGAGACCAGTATTCTCCACTTCCCCGCCCTTGTAAATTTCCACAAATTTCTGCCAATGGTCACCGTTGGGCCGGGCCCTGTTAATGTGCAGTGTGGGAGGGGATTTTCTCCCCTTTCTATACACCAAGTTGGCCAAGGGGCCTCGTAGGACATACAAAAGTGCCTTTAGGACCACCGCAGGGTTGATGGCGTCTGCCCTAAAACCACCAACCCGCAAGGAAGCTGAACCACAACATAAATATATAAAAGTCTGGAAGAGCCAGACCTCCATGTTCATAAGGGGCTTTTAATGTGGACCTGCTCAACCTGGGGGTCCCCCGTTCCATAAGAAAGAAGACATTAACCTCTCGAGAGTCTGGAAGTGAGCTCGGGGGAGAAAGACTGGTGCCGCGCTGTATAAGTAGAGCAGTTTCGGTAGAAACACCATTTTTTATGACATTAATGCGACCTATAAGGGTCAAGGGTAAAGTTCTCCATGTGGTCAATTTTTGCGAGAATTCCTGAACCACTATGGCCACATTGAGAGCTGTAAAGCGTGTAACATCCCTGTGGATTTGGATACTCAGGTATCTAAATTGGTCAGAAATTTCCAGTCGACAACGAGGGGATACATCTTCTTCTCCCACCTTATCCACCAGAAACAGCACCGATTTGACAATTAACCTTCAGGCCTGAAAAAACACCATAACATCCACAACCTAAGGTGCCCTCCAAAGATGCCCTGGGTTGCCAAATTACTAACAAATCGTCAGCATATAAGAAACTTTTTCTGTCACTCCCTTTATGTCCCAACCACAATCATCGGATTGTTATTATCAAAATAGACAAGGGCTCTAAGGCTAGCGCAAATAAAAAGGGGACAAGGGGAACCCTGCCGAGTTCCTCTCTCCAGAGAGATCTGAGAGGACAAGTATCCGTTTACCAAGATTCTCCCTTTGGGTTTCAAGTATAAAGTTTTTAGCCATTTAAGAAAATCAGTGGGGAGTTCATGAATTGCAAAACCGCCCAAATAAATCGCCATTCTATGGAGTCAAAAGCTTTTTCGTTGTCGAGTGATGCTATCACCCTGTGTCCAGCATTGTCATGTTGCAGCTGCAAATTCGTATATAGCCTCCTCAGATTAATGTCCGTGGATTTCCCAGGCATAAACCCTGATTGGTCTACCCCGATAATAGAGAGGATTATGGAGTTAAGGCGGGTCGCTAAGTCCTTCGCCAATATTTTAACGTCTAGAGTTATGAGGGAGATGGGTCTATATGAAGTACAGGAATCTGGTGGTTTGCCCTGTTTGTATAAGACCACTATGGTAACGTCATAGAGAGTTAGAGGCAAACAACCTCTTTCAAAGGCATGCTTGAATAGAGTTTCTAAGCGACTGCCACTTGTACCATTCCACTGGTAGGCCGTCTGGACCTGGAGCCTTACCGGCAGCCATATGCCCAATTGGTGGACGGTCGTTAACGGGGTAAGTAGGAGACAAGGAAGTTTTATTACTGTCCCTGCCATCCCGATAACTGTAAACATGGTACTTGATACATGGTATGACCACTGTATATACAAATCAGCAGTAATATTGGCCATGTGATCACCAGGGATTGGTAACTGCAGAAGCTGCTGCCTCCTATCAGACCTAGATCAGTTTTGCAGTCAGTAATGGGGGCTGTATTTCCCTTCTGACTGGAGCTGATATCTCAGCCCTAAATATGGAAAATAAATAAACTAGCCCCCTTTTCATCACTGTGATTTTCTTTAAGTTGCCTTTGTTTTTCCTCTCTTCCAAGAGCCATAATGTTTTTATTTTTCAAAACTCAGTAGAGATGAATGGGGCTCGGTTTCTGACTGTAAATCCACCTGGAAAAAACACCCTAAATCCACATGATAGACTTGTTGAACACCGCGCCATCCGATTTCAACGGCAAAATCTGACAAGAATCCAACGAGTAAATTTTACTTGTCGTCTGGACGTTCTCCAATAGTAGTAGTCATCACCGTGCATGGAATATTATGTAGCTTGGGTCAACAGTGTACATCAAAGACATAGCAGAGCTGGAGAGAGTTCAGAGTTGGGGAACCAAAAATGGAATGAATGGACGGCAGAACCCCTCTGGGTTATTTTTTTTTGGTTTGAAAAAAGTCATCTTAGGCTATGTTCACACGATGTATTGTGGCGTGTACAGAATGCGACGCAATACATCGTATGTCTCTGGAGCTTGCTCCTATCAGTGCGTACTCCCGCGGCGCGGGGGGTCGGCAGCTCACCGGCCCCATAGACATGCATTACTCGCGGCGCGTAATCGTCGCGAGTAATTGACATGTTATTTATTTCCCCGGGCGTACAATACGATTGTATTGTACGCCCGGGGAGAGGAGACGTAATCCATAGTTCTCTGTGAAAACTATGGATTACCGTAATTTCGGTGCACATCTCGCCCGTATTAGAGCGCAAAGACGTGGCGAAGTGTGCGCCGAAATTATGCCACGTGAACATAACCTTAGGGCGACCAAATAACTAGGTATAATGACATCAGTGGTCAGTTCAGAGATGCCGCATGAGTCATTGTGAAGTATGTGTGTATACACACCTCATACCTTACTGTTTCGGGGGCTTCCAAACATTTTTGATTACACATAAGGGAAATCTTTCATCTTTCTTTTTTTATGGGAAAGAAAGGCATAAAATAGGGAAAAGGGGAGGATATCGGCCGAAACAGTTACTGGATATTCAAATTAAATACCCATTTGGATGGGCCTGGAGCTTAATAATATAACAAGTTATAGTGACCGGGATTGTGGAGAAGGGTCTGGATACATTTTTAGGGGTGTAATAAAATAACAATTTAGTGACCAGGATTCTGGAAAAGGGTCTGGATACATTTCAAAATGTAATAATAACAATTAAGGGGACCAGGTTTCTGAAGAAGGGTCTGATACATTTCTAGATGTAATAATAAAACAAGTTATATGTGACCAGGATTGGGAGAAGGTCTGGATACATTTCTGGATCGTGATAATATAACAAGTTATAGTGACCGGGATTCTGGAGAAGGGTTTGCATACATTTCTAGATGTAATAATAGAACAAGTTATAGTGACAGGGATTCTGGAGAAGGGTCTGGATACATTTCTAGATGTAATAATAGAGCAAGTTATAGTGACAGGGATTGTGGAGAAGGGTCTGGATAACATTTCTAGATGTAATAATAGAACAAGTTATAGTGACCGGATTCTGGAGAAGGGTCTGGATACATTTCTAGATGTAATAATATAACAAGTTATAGTGACCAGGATTCTGGAGAAGGGTCTGGATACATTTCTAGATGTAATAATATAACAATATATAGTGACCAGAAGGGTTGTTGATCCAGGGATTTTTCCGATTGCCAGATTGGAGTCAGGAAGGAATTTTTTTTCCCTAAAATGAGGACAATTGGCTTCTACCTCATTGGGGTTTTTCGCCTTCCTTTGGATCAACACCTTAGCACAACAGGCTGAACTGGATGGACGTCTTGTCTTTTTTCGGCCTTACAAACTATGTAACTATTTTACGGGAGGTTTGAATTCTAAAAACAATTTGTTATATCATTATTAGCAACACAAGAGTGATGGGTGGCTTCTTTTTCATTTAAACCAGGTTGTGTAAGAACACTTCTCTGCTCGAAACGCGTCACCTATTCCACTTTTTAACTTTGTTCTGAATTAAATAAAGAACATTGGATTTCATATGAACGCGCTAGATTTCCATTCACAACCAAGGATTTTGCTTTGGCTCAGCAGCCTACTGAGTTTTCCATGTACCCACACTTACACCTGAATGTTTTAATTTAGGACTCAAAGCTACAGGTGAGCTGACAAGTGTTTCTTTTGGATACAGTTCGGATATTGCTTTATGATCTATTGATACCCAGGCTCATAAGTATAACAGTCCATGCAGAGGAACCAGCTTCCACTCCAGGTCGGTGCATTAAAAAGTACAAGTTTATTGATCTAAATTTATAAATCCATGTATAAAAAGAATAAAATAGGAATGACAATGCCCATAATATAGTAAATAAGTTCAGCTTGTGGGACGCGGCTTACGCGTTTCTGCTATGAGTAAGGAGCAGTTGCTCTGAAACGCGTAAGCTGAGTCCTGCGAGCTGAACATATTTACTATATTATGGGCATTGTCATTCCTATTTTATTCTTTTTATACATGGATTTATAAATTTAGATCAATAAACTTGTATTTTTAACGCACCGACCTGGAGTGGAAGCTGGTTCCTCTGCATTGACTGTTCTCTAGGATACAACTCTATTTCCTTGTCACCATGCCTCCTCCAACTGAAAGGGCAGCAAAAGCTGGGTGAGCTGTTACATTTATCTTCTTTGCATAAGTATAAGGGGCAAATACTATCTTTAATGTTTTCTACATTATCATAGTCAAGATTATTTACTGGTAAGACTATAGGACTCTCTGACAGAGGAAGATAGTAAATTTATTGATAGATTTTAAAAAATACTGTAACGCTCCACTAAGCGCTGGTCACCATCTTGGACAGTCCAGGGGTCATTAGCTCACGGGTCCTCATCCTTTGGTAGAACAGTTAAGGATAGCTTGTCTGGAGCATTGATGCTAGATGCTGGGGCTAAGCTGGAGCACAGACACAGGTACTCACCTGGAGTTTAGATACCAGAGCTGCACTATCGTGTAGACACCAGAGAATTTCTCACCACAATGATTAGCTATTTACATATAGGGAAAGGTAAATGAAGACTATTATCTAATACATTGCTGTTTTGACCCTTTTTTCAGGGGACAAAAGGAAAATTTTATCTACCCTTAAAAACAAGTTTCTCCCCGGTTTTTCCAACCACCTGCTTTTCTTTTGTCCCCCCCATTCCCAACTGCGCCCCATTTGGGGTACTCCCTCTGGTCAATATTTTGCAAGACTTTTTTTTAAAAAAGCCCCATTTAAAGGGGGGTTTTTCCCAGTTCCCACCTCACCATTTTCTTTGTTTCAAATTCAGGGGGGAAATTTTTTGGCCCCCAAAAGGCTCGTAGAAACGGTTGAGCTAAGCAACCAGTGTGAGCCTTTTAGAGAGATTGAACGTCCCTGTAACTTTTGCAACTGCGGGGGTGATCGGCCCTTACAAGAGGGGAAAACAGGAAAGTGGGGTGGTAATGGGGAAAACAATTGCAAAGGGAAGGGGAAAATTTTAAAATTAAACAAAACCCTTTGTTTTGGAACAACCCCTTTAAGCTTAGGCCCGGGGGCCGGGACTAATTTTTATTGACACCCACAGTACTGGTAAAGGCTGCAGGGATAGCAGAAGCTAATTAGCCAAACTGCTAAGACCTTACACTACCAGGGGTTGGGGGGGGGGGGTCCCCAAAGCATGGGTTTTAGGGATTACAGATGGGGGTTTTAGTTTTTGAAAAAATTTTAAACGGTGGGGGGAAAAACCCAAAGGGGTTTAATGGAAAATCCTTGAGAGCCCATTCAAAGGGGGTTTTGGGGGGGGTTTTGAGACAAAACAGTTATTTTTGCCGGGGTTTTTAGGGGAAATAACATGTTGGGCGGGGCCGGTTTAATCCAAAACCGTGGGGGGTTTGAGGTATTTGTCCTTTGCTGTGTAAAGGGGGGTGATCTAAGCTTTTGTGGATCCAGAAACCATGTGAAAAACAACCTTTTTTAAGTTTTTAAAAACCCAAACGAGCTGGAACTGAATACAAGCGGGGGGTGGAAAAAAATGACCCCCAAACATTGGATAGCTTTGCCCTACCACCTCATGACATACTTACCCCTGGACCCCCCCCCCCCCCCCTTCCTCTTCCCTTGCCCTTGCTCCGTGGCCCACCCAAAAACGACAGGACTACCCACTGGGGTTTAATTGGCCACAGCAGCCGTTTTTTTAACCCAAAAAACATATAAATAAAAAAAACCAGTAAAAAATACATAAAAAAACCAATTTCCCCCTAACGTAAATATACATATAAATATTATAAAATCTAAAATAAAAATATATCAAATAGGGGTTAAAAAACCCACATACCCTTACCCCCCCCAAAACCTAAACTCCATTTAACATATAAAATATATATAAAATATTTTTAATATATATATAAATTTTTTATATATATACATTATACCTTGAAAGAAGGGTCAGAGGAACCGCATAGAGGGAAAGGGGAAATTTATCACCCGGGATGGGGCCCTTGGCCTCGTGATATAAAAAACCCTTTTAAATCTTGTTTCCCAGCAACAGTTAGTGCGGGCTGACTTTTTTGTTTTGTAGTCCGGTGGGGTTTTTATGGGGGGGGCCCCAAGAGCTGGGGGGGAAACGCCCGGGGGCTCCAATACTCCCAGCCCCAGGTTTTAAACCGGGCCCCAAATAAAAGGAAAGGGGGTGTAAAAAGACAGGGGGTATTTTTTCTGGCCCTTTAAAACCCGGGGGAACTGTTACTCCCTTTGAGCTGTGAGGCTGTTTGGGAAACCTGAATGTATCCCAAATTTTTCCCCTTGGGGGAGCATATTATTTTTGCATGCTAAAAACCTAAACCCGGGACTTTCTGTTGAAACCGTTTTTTTTTGCTGAACCAACGAATTTTGTTAAAACCAAAGGGCCCGTTAAATAAACTTATTTTTATTTTGGGACAAAAAAACCCTTGCGCCTGTTGCTTCCTTTTGGTGCATCCCCCCCCCCACAATTGTGTTTTCTGGGATGCGGGCAAATCCCTAAAATAAGGGTGGCATGTCCGGGTCAAGGCAGCAACGGGGTTAAAAGGGAACCATCTGAAGCAGGGGGAAAGCACCAAACACCTGCCCCAACCCCAAAAAGCACAGCAGCAGAAAGCTCCCCAAACGGAAAACGGTGAAGGCACAAGAGCCCCAACAACTACTTCTCCAACAAATGGCGGTTTTAAACCCAACTGGGGTCAAGCCAGAGAAGGGGAAAGGCCACCCCCAACCCAAAGGGGAAAAAACCAAAAAACGCCGGGAGAAATGTACCGACTTTTCCAAAAAATTGACCCCAAAGGACGACGTCGGGGCCTACATGACGGTTTTGAGAGGGAAACCTCCCGGGGAAAAATTTACCTCCGAGCAGTGGGCCGGGGTCCAAACCCCCTTCCCTTTAAACCGGCAGCCCCAAAGGGCCTATTTTTGATTTGCCCGCGGGCAGGCCGCCAAAAATTTAGAAGCTAAAAGGCAAAAAATTATGGCCCCTCTGGGGGTAACGCTTCCCCGTCCGGGCGCAACGGGGGGAAATTCGGGGGGGGAAACCCAGAAAGGGATAAGCCAACAAGATCCCAGATTTCGACCTTTTTCATCCGCCCCAAAAAAGGTGGCTTCACCAGAGACCTGCACACCTCCCCAAAATTTGTCGAGGGGGTCGTATGGACAGGTTTTTTAACCCTCCCCTTCCCGAGGCCCCATAAAAGTGCTGGGGGGCCACGGGGGGAAACCCCCAGAGTGTGGACGAGCTCGTCGGGCTATTTCCGAGCGTTTTGGCCCGAGACCCCCCCTGAGTGAGTCGGGGAACCGATTCGCAGAAAAACGGGGTTTGCCGGGGGGGGTAGTGACAGCCCCAAAAAAGGGACCCAGGGCCACGGGGAGGCCGCCTTTAAAAGTCAGGAGGGACTGCCCCTTGGGTCAAGGGGCCCTGGCCGGGACCCATTTTGCTGGGATCCCAAACCCCCCCGGGCCCCCTTAGCCCCCCAGTGCCCAGGGGTCCCCGGACCCAATGGATTTCGCTATAGCCGGCCGCTCGGGGGTAGCCCACCCTGTCTGCAGCGTAAATACCCAGCCAAGGAGGGGGCCCCCCAGGTGTCCCCAACCCTCCTTTAAAAATGGCATTTAAAGGGACTGGATTTCCTGGACTCGGGATTTTGGTGCCCCGCTGAGGGCCACACTCCCCACATGTTTTGATCCCGGGGGGAGGGTTTGGGGGGTGGTGTGGTATCCATTCGACCCCAAAGCATTACCCTTTGGCTCAAGTGGACATTGGAACTGGGGGGGACTCCATATCACCCCCCGCGGGGGTTCCCCACTAACTTTTTAAACCCTTTTTATTTTTTGGGTCGGGATTTTCCCCTTTTTTCTGGGGACCTATGGGCCAATTCCGACCCCCAAAACCTTTGCCCACACCAAGGGGGCCCCCAGGAAAATGTAGGGGCGAAACCCCTGATAAATTCCCTCGTCGTATTGGTGGAGATCAGGGGGGAAAGGACCAAAACCCCTAGCCCCAAAGGTACCTGATTTTGGGGGGGTGTCCAGGAAAATTTTTGGGAAGGGCCCGCCCAGCTCAGGGATTTAATTTAAAAAAAGGGGGCATTAAAAGCAGGTCACGGTACTAAGGGTGTTCCCCAAAACCCCAGGGGCCCAAGACAAGGGGTACCCCCATTTCCAAAATAAATAATAATTTTTTAAATTTCCCCGGGGTTGACCAAAGTCAGGGATGGGGAAATAGAGCACTCCTTGAACCTGGACCTTACAGACGCATGGTTCTAAAACCGGGCCCCCTTCACATGTGTTGGGGGGTCACCTTGGGGGGGAAAAAAACCCCCAGGAGGGGGGTGTTTAAAAGGTTTCAACTTGGCCCGGGGGATTTTTTAAAGGGAAAAATAAAAGATTTTCCCCATCATGCCCCCCCGGGGGCCAGGTAACATCCCGGTGGCCCCACTTTTGTACCCCCCTTGGTGCCCTTAACCCAATTATAGAAGTCCCTTTTGAAGGGTTTCCATGGATTTGGGGGGGCCCTTTTGGGTAAAGGGTCCGCTAGGGGGCCCCAAAAAAATTTTCTGGTAGTCAGGGGGAATTACGGACGGGTACCCAGAACGGTGCCCTTGAGAAAAAACCTCATCAAATCCTTTCCCCAGGAGCTTTTTTTTTTTTATAGTCTCCGGGAACAGGGGCTACCTAAGGAGAGTTTTACGACCAAGGGGCAAACCGTTTTTGTCCAAGGTGATGAGGGACCTATGTAAATCCCCAAAAATTAAAAAGTTTTGGGGCACCCGGGTTTTTTTACCCTCAACTGACGGTTTAAAGGGTTTTTAAAAGGGTTTTAATAAGACCTTAAAATCTAAAGTTAAGGGGAAAGGGGGGAGAAAAGGGATGGACGTTTAAATTGGGGCTGTTTATTGCCCTACTTTTTGTTAATTTTTTCCCTCAGGGGGGTCCACAAAAAAAGTCCCACTGGGGTTCCTTCCCCCTTTGACTTTTGTAAAGGGCACACCCCAGGGGGGTTTTCCCTTTTTCATCGCGAAAAAGGGCCCCGGGGGGAAGGAAGCCACCCCATACAAAGATTTCCCCGAACATGGTTGGGCCCGATTCAGGGTGGGTATCCCCAAAGTAATGCCCTTGTAAGGAACATCTCCTGCAAAGGCCCCAAAAACACAAATCCCCGGGTTAAAAACAAAAACGGTCAGCCAACCCGAGAGTTCAGTTTTTGGGGGATCGGGTACTTGGGGTTTGGGACCCCTTGGGAGAGAGCAAATTCCCCTTGGCAAAAAGGCTTGGTTTCCCTATAGGTGGTGGAAAAAAAGGGTGACCCTCCCCAAATTCCCGCAAAACACCAACCCCCGGGAGGAGAAAGCCCTGCGAATTTTAAACCCGGAATTTGCTCAAACCAAAAGGAGAGAAAAAGATCCTCCCCCAAACCCTGTGTATGGCCCAGCCAGGCCCAGATACTGCCGGGGTTCAAAATTCTGGGAAAACCCTTTTAACCCCCCCAAAAGCAACCAAATTGGGGAGGGAGTTGTTGCCAAAAGTAACAGGATCTTTTTTTTTAGAGGTGGGGGGCATTTAAAGGGAAAAAAGCACGAGGGGCTGACCCGAAACCCCATGTTTTGGGTACAAGTGAAACCCAAAGGGGCCCTGAAGGCCCGCCGGGGAAAAAGTGGCCAATGAGGGGAAGCGGATATTTGATTTAGGGAAAAAGGGTCCCCAAAATTTGGGGGGGTCCATCCAATAGTTTTTGGTAAACCAAAACCCAAAAGGGGGAATGGGGGTTTTGCAATGACTTTCCGCAAACTTAAATGAGGGTTCTAAGTTTGATGCCTACCCAAAGCCCCCCGGTTTGAAAAACGAACTGATTTAGAGGCTAGGGGCCCGACCCTTAAAAATGACCCCCCTAACCTAACAAAAAAGGGGACTGGCAAAAACCCCCTGGGGCTAGAGAAGAAAGCAACCTTAAACCCGGGGCACATCGCAATTTTCAGCGAGACTGGGGGGAGGGCCATCTTCCTAAAGTACAACCGGCTGGATGGGCCCCAAGGGAGGCGGGTTCACTATAAAATCCCCAAAAAATGTTCCATGGGTTTTTTGGGGGAAGCCAAAACCCGGGTTTTTATAGTGGGGGGAAAAGGGCAATAAAACCCCAAATAAAAAAAGGTGGGGGGCATTCCCCGAATTGTCCACAGCCCCTCTCTAAAAACAGGGCAAAGGGGCCTTTTTTGGGGAAAAGTGGGGGTACAAAAGAAGGTTGCATCCCAAATTTTTCTGAGATTTGGGAGCACCCTTTGACTGACCTCACGAAGGCAAAAAAAGGGCGATGGTTTGGAAAGTGGTCCCCAGAGGCAACAGGCTTTTCCCGGACCTAAAGAACCTCTTTAAACACCATTTTTGGTTGGGGCCCCAGATTTTGGCCCGAACCCCTTTAATTTTACAGGACAGATCATCGGATTTTAAGGGGTTGGGGGGTTTTCAATCACAAAAATAAATTTGGGGAAAAACCCCCCATTGAATATCTGAGCCCAAATTTTTCCCCATTAAAAAACTACCTATAATAGAGAAAGATTTTTTAGGCCAACAAGTGGGCCCTGGATTTTGTTTTAGGGACTCCAAAACCCGCAAAGGGAGGGGGGTTTAACTGGGTCAAAAAACCACGCCCCCTAAAAAGGTGCGAGAGAAAAAGGGTAAAAAACGCCCGGGCACTAGAAGGGTTTCCCAAAACAAAAAAGATTTTTGATTTTTTTTTTAGAACACCAAAGGGCCCGGGGAAAAAAGCATGCCATGCCCCTGCCCTTTAAGGGTGCACTTTTATGGTTGGGAAGGTGCCCAAACCCCTCGGCTTTGGGGAGAGGGGGGGGGGGGAAATTAAAAAGGGTTCCCGAGGGACCGCATAACGGGAGGGATTTTTTCCCCCGAGGGGGGCTTGGCCCCTTTTTATATAAAAAAACCCATTTTTTCTTGATGCCACCAAAATTAAATGCTGCTAGCCCGTTTTTTGCTTTTGTAGTCCTCGGGGTTTTTTTTTGGGGCGGGCCCAAAGAGTCGGGGGGGGACGGCCCCCTCCAATACTCCAGCCCGGGCTTAAAAACCCCCGGGGCCAAATAAAAGGGGACCCGGGTAGGAAGACAGTTTGGGGTGTTTCTGGACCTAAACCAGGAAATGTGTACCCGCCTGAGCTTTTGAGGCTGTGGGACCTGGGAAAGGGATGCCATTGGGCCCTTGGGGAGCAAAATTAAAATTGCATTCAAATTTTTTGAAAACAAGGACTTTCGTTGGGAAACCCTTTTTTTTTATGCTGAAAACCAAGCGAAATTTTTTTTTTGAAAACCCTTTGGGGCCGTTTAAAAAAAAGTTTAAAACTTTATTTTGGGACAAAACCCTTGCGCCTGTGCTTTCCCCTTTTGCTTACCCCCTCACAATATAAAAATATATATAAATCCCCCAAAAAACTACCCCAAAAACCAAGACAAAAAACCGTTAAATGGGGCCGGGGTTTCCCTTTTTGCTACCATCCCGGGCCCGGTGACCAAAAAACCCCCCCAAAAGGAAAAAAAAACCCCCATTAACCCCCCGCCGTAAATCCACTGGGTTTGGGGGCCCCAAAAACCAAACCTAGGCTCCACCATTTTTGCTCCCCGGGGTAAACACCCTGAAGGAAACCCCCCCTTCGCCGGCCCCCCCAATACCAAAAAGGTGAGGGGAAACCCTATCCCGAAGGACTCCCCTCCCCAATTATTCATCCCAAAAACCCCCAAAAACCTCAGCTGCCACCGTTTAGGGGTGACATGATCACCTCATGTACGCGACACCCCCCCCCCCACCTAGGGGTCTTTTAAACCCCTCTTTCAACCCCAGGGGTCACAATCCAACCCACGGCCCCTCAGGTGGGAAACCCCCTCCCCCTCCCCCAAAATTTTCCTTCGCCTGACCCCCCAGCTTTCCGGGTAAACCCCACCAAAAACCCCCCCATTCCGGGCCCCAAAATTTTCTATCACCTATTTAAACTTAACCCCGGGGATTTTGGCTAGTCCCCTGAGCGAGCCCCTCCACCGTGTCGAATACAATACCGACCAGGGTATCACCAAATTTGGATAAAGGGCCCCCCACAACCGTTTAAAAATCAAAAATTCATATTTTCCCAACCAATTTCCCCCAGACGTTAAAGGGGCCCAAAAAAATTTGGGGCCCCCCCCAATTTCAGCACCAGGGTCCCGGAGGCCCCCGTCCCACTCCGCAAACCGTAAAAACTCTGGCAAAGACCCCCCCCGCCACCTCATACCAAACCTCCAATTTCCCTTTGAAAATTTCCGCTACAATTCCCGGGGAAAAACCCATTGCCGCCCCCAGGCGTACATCACTCTCTCTGCTCCCCAAAACACGACAAATGCCCCAGAATCCCAAACCCAAATGCGGGGGGAGCTAGAAAAAAGGAAATAAGGGGCAAAAAAAAAAAAATAAAAAAACCCCAAACCCAAAACATCCCCCAACTCCCCCTTTTTTTAATGCTAGAAAACCCCCAACCAAATGGGGGGCCCAACAAAAATCCCAAAACCGTTTGGACTTCCCCCCCCAATTCTCCGCACCAAATTTTTGGAAATTAAACCCCACCCGCGGGCCCCAGTTGCCCCCTCCAAATTTCCCAAAAAAAGGAATTGGTTTGGGGCAAAATCCGGGGCCTTTCCCGACCCAACCGCTCCAAACTTCTACGGAACACCGTTGAAAATTGAAACCTGGACAAATAGCCCCAAAACCCGTGCTGCCCGCTGCATCAGTGAAGATGTCTACTTCCTGATTCGACACCTCCTTCCCCATCATGATGGAGCGCCCATTATACTTTCCTAGAAAGGTTCCCCAGACCGCCAAATCCTCTCTATGCTCACGATTCAAGCGTACAAAATGATGAGGCTTCGTCACTCCAGCCGCCGCCCTAGCCAAGCGCCGACAAAAAACCCGGCCCATTGGCATAATCCTGCAGGGGAAGTTGAGCTTGCCTAGTAGCGACTGCAGCTCCCGCAAAGATAACTTCCTCAAACGCCCTACCCGCTGAACTTCCTCCTGCAACGACCGCAGCTTCTCAACCTGCAACCTACACTCCATGGCAACCACATCGATGCAAATACCCAGAAAATTTAAACAAGAAGCGGGGCCCTCGGTCTTCTCTGCCGCCAGAGGGACCCCAAAACGATCCGCCACCCAATTCAGCGATTGCAACAACGACCCGCAAACTGGAGAACCCGCCGGACCAACACACAAAAAATCGTCTAGGTAATGAATGATGGAATTCAGACCCGACACATCCCGCACTACCCACTCCAAAAAGGAACTGAACGCCTCAAAATACGCGCAGGACAACGAACAGCCCATCGGGAGGCACCTATCCACAAAATAACTCCCATCCCAAAAAACACCCCAACAAATGAACACTCTCGGCATGCACGGGCAATAACTGAAAGGCCGATTCAATGTCTGCCTTTGCCATCAACGACCCCACCCCGAAACGACGAACCAACACCACGGCCTCATCAAAGGACGTGTAAACTACCGAACACAACTCCGGATCTATCCCGTCATTAACCGAACACCCCTTTGGGAACGATAGGTGATGTACGAGCCGAAACTTGTTCGGCTCTTTTTTGGGGACCACCCCGAGCGGTGACACCACCAGATCGGGAAAAGGAGGCTTTGAAACAGGCCCCGACATCCTCCCTAGTGACACCTCCTTCGCTAATTTTTCCGACACCACCGATGGATGCTCACATGCCGACTTCAAATTTTTAATTGAAAACAGAACCTCGTGAGCCAGAGGAGGGATCCTGAACCTAAACGCAAAACACTCCTGCAATAAGCACGCCATTGCCCGATCCCTAAACCTGGCCAGAAACGGCTCCATCTCGTGAAGCCTCACTGGCGTCACTCCCATAGCTATTGGTGCTCCCTCCTTTACCCCTGCCCTTCTTGAAGCACCAGGAAACTGCATGGTAGGCGGCTCCGCAGAACGAACAGATATGCTTAAATTTACATCCCGTTCCGAATTTACATTGCCCGCTGTTAAACTGCCAGCAGGCCCCTTTCTGACCCCCTGCTTGAACCCCAGACCCAGCCCCGCTGGTGGAACCTCCATGGCCGGCTGCGCCGGCCCCCCCATGAAAGGGCTGGCCGAACTTCGTTGGGGCCATAACCTTCAACCACAGACCAATATCTTTATGGTCCCAGCGAATCGACGGCCTGACCGCTTTCCTCTGCCTAAACTGTTCATCATAACGCAGCCAAGCCATGCCCCCATATGCCCGCTGCGCCTCCCGCATCGAGTCCATGTAACAAAACAGCGGCGAACAGTTTTCAGGCGCCTTTTCCCCAATCACGCTTGCCAATATGGCAAACGCTTGCAGCCAATTGGTAAACGTCTGCGGAATCAGACGCCACCTCCTCTTCTCCTCCTCTTCTTTTTGGCTTTCTTCCTTTTTCCCCTTGTCCAAATTAAAGGGGAGGAGGGAGAAAATCTCAATGTATTCATCCCTCCAAATCTTTTCACGCACTTCCTTCTTCAAGTGCGCCCCTAACGGGCCCTCAAAGCAGACATACACCTCACCCCGAGCCCTGTCATCCAACCGCACGCTATCCTGCTGCTCCTTATCCGTTTGCACGGATACCGTAACACCACCGCTATGCCCTGACAACCCGGAATCCGCCTCCGAATGCCCCGCTCCTACCGCCGCACTGCTACCGCCAAGCCCCGCCGGTGGAACCCACGCCCCTAATGGACCCGGGACCCCCACAACGGACCCCCCACTCTCCATTCGGGCCAGCAATGCTCGCACTGCGTCCGCCAGGCCACCTGCTTCTACTCCAACCCCCGCTGCGCCCTCCTCCGAACTGCCCCCTTGGCCTTGTGCTGAAGCCCCACTCCCTACGCTTCCCGCCCGGGATCGCAACAGCAGGGGAAACGAACCAGACAAAGATGTGTACTCACCAGGCTGCGTGGGCGCTGTGAACCCACCAGCCGTTCCCTGAAGGATTCGCCTGTCGTCTTGCTGAAAGATCCAGTCGTCTGCCGTTGCCCGACAGCCCGGGTCCAGGCCTTCAGACCCCATCAGGGGGAGGCCGACCGGCGCAGGCTGTGGGGGGATCGTCGTTCTCCATCCTCCCGCCGGAGCACCCGGTGCTGCTAACGCCTCCCTCTCAGGGCCGACCGATTGTCGCCCGCTGGAACCGCTCCGGTCCGCATCGCCACTGATCCATCCGCTGTCCCGCTTGCCCGTCCTCCGCCGCCGGGCAGATCCTCCGACCGGATCATCGCCGGGAGGGACCGCCGTAACCACCGACCGGATCGCTGGCACAGGGGCGACAGCTGGACCCTCCCCAGGCTGGTTGACAGGTCCGCTGCCCCCGCAGAGCTCGCCGGCCCACTTGGATTCCTCCCGGACCGAGAGGACTGACCCCGAGCCCTTGGGCGATCCCCCCGACTCGGAGGGTCCCCGGAGGGGCTCCCCTGGCGACGGCGAGCCCTCGGTGTACAGTCAGGGATCAGCCTTTGCGGAGGCCTGGCCCAATGTCTGCGCACACTCCTCTCTTCCACCTGAAGTGTCCTCACAGGTCCTGCTCCACTGACCACAGAACGTACAGCCTCCTGGAGCCACACAGCCCCCCTTGCTGCCACCAAGCGCCTTAATTTCTCCACCTGTGGGTCGGCCATGTCTTGGAGCACGCAGCGGGGATCCTGCACTATTCACTCCCACGCCGTGCTGCCTGCTCCTCAGTGCCGACGGGCGGGGTTTAAATAACCTTGCCCGCACGTCCGCACCGTTAGCCACGCCCCCCCGAACGCTGAGTGCGCTCCGGACACGCCCAGCGAGCCGGGTCATGTTGCGCCTCCCCCGAGGGGGGCAGGGCCCGGTCCGGTGCGTCACTAGACTTGCAGTCAAAAACCGAGGATCATATAACAGAGACAGGCAAAGACATAGTACCGGTAGGTGCAGATATAGGACCATCAGGTGAAGGCACAGGATCAGCAGATATAAACATATAAGGTAAAGGCAAAGGACTGGAAAGTACAAAATATGGTATTCAGAAGAGATCACAACCAACGTACGAATTCGAAAAGAATAAGGTGGGTTGAGGCAGAGTCACAATATAGGAACCGGGAAAAAACCCATAACAGCAGAGAGTGACGGGGTTCCCCCTTTGGGGGGCACTATGAAAAAGGGGCGCCCCTCGACAGTCGTACTTCCGGGGTTTAGTGCAGATTTGTCATATGTGTAAAAGTGTTCACAGCGCTTTAAATAATTGTGCCTTGTGGACACTTTTAACCCCTTTAACCCGAACGCCTAAAATATAATGACCAAACATTTTTTTAGTTTTTCCCCTTGCTTTTAAAACATTTTAACTTTTTTTTTTTTTCAAGATGCAGTTGGATGGGGCCCCTTTTTTTTTTCGGACAAGTTGTACTTTTTTGGGGAATAGTTAATTAATTTAAATAATTGCAAATTTTTTTTCTTTTTTTTTTTCAAATTTTTTTTTTTTTTATTTTTTTTTTTTTACACCATTCACATTTCCACTTTAATTGTTAGATTAATTCTTCGAAAGGAGGGTCGTGTGGAACCAAATATTTATTTTTTTTGTGTGGAAAAGTATGCACAATTTTATTTTTGTATTAAATTTTTTTTTATTTAAAAATTTTTTTCCCACTTTTTTTTTAAAACACTTTTTTTTTTTACTTTTTTTTTTTTTTTAAACCCCCATGAAGGAAAATTGTTTTTTTTTTTTTTTTACACTTAGTAATGAAAAGTAGAAATTTTCATATATCTAAACTTAAATCTTGTCAGTTTGACCATCACAGTCGGGGGCAGCCACAGTCTTCCTGTCACGGCATTACACAGACAGCCCGGGGCCACAAAGGGCCCCGGGGGCTGTGTGCAGCCTTTTTCCCCGGGCTCGTCAGGTCCCCGGGGTGTTCCGATCACCCGACAGAGCGGGAAAACCCTTTTGTTTAAACCTTGGGACGACCGCCGAAAATCAAAGGTTAAAGCACAGGGTGGGAGGTTTCCCCTCGCCCCCGGGCTTGCGGGACTGCGCGGGGATCGGGGCTGTGTAGACACCCCACTCAGGGCTGCTGCGGTGCCGGGAGCCGCAAACTCCGATGCTGCAGCGACCCCAAAAGACCGCGTAGACAATGACCTAAACACCCGCCGTCAAAAGACGGAGCGGGGTGAAAGGGGATTTAAAAGCACAAAAAGGGTTCCAAAGGTATGTTCAAAACTTGTCCAGCCCGCCACCTAAATTTGGGTACGACAGTTTCAAGCCACATTTTGTCATGACACATTCATAAATGAGCCACATCAAAAGAATCTAGCGCAACAACCCCCTCTAAAATAGGTTCATACAAAAGTGTCTGGTCTATGGCAGCATGCACAAGATTTTGGCGTAGGACAGTTCATACATCTGTTGGACAGGGCCACGATTTTATGTGAAGCACATTTTTTAGGAATTTTTGGTTGTTTTTTTTTAAATTTTTCATACACATTCAATATTTTTTTAATAATTTTTAAGTTTTTGCAGTTTTCACTTTGGCCACTAGCCTTTGTTTGCACATTTAAAACAGCAGTCGGAAAATTTCTTTACAGTGCTTCAGCACATAAAAAAAGACTGCTCACCCCATTGATTCTATGGGAAGTTTTCAGTCAGCCTGTGCCGGAAATGTCAGTGTACGGGGAGGTAAAAGGGTGTACTGTGACTATCTCCTTTTGTACGGGGGACCTGTTTTCTTTTTAACACTTGTGTCCCCTTTTTCAGTTTAAACCCCCTTTGTGCTGATAAGACAACAACAAACTTTTTCTAAAAGAGGGGGGGGAATGTCAACTTTTTGGGGCCTTAGGGGCCAAAGTGAAAACTGCGGGACAAAGAATTTTTAAAAAAATATTGAAAGTGATAGGGAAAACTATTAAAAAAAAAATTTTTTTTTTGATGACACTTTCCCCTGAACTGAAATTTGGGAACCCCCCCCAAGAAACTAGAGAGCTTGCTGGAATTATTTAGCAGAACCTGATAAGCCACCAAAAACTGCTTCACAGAAACAGTGTTCAGAGACAGGCAGACTTAACTGTCGCTTTGCTGGAGTAAATAAGTCATGGCTTGTATGCCAAACTTATTGAAAATTCGCTTTATACCTGATGAATACCAAAACAGTGGCCTTTTGCCATACTTTTAGAAAGTATAGACAACATATATAAATTCGCTTATGCCCTTTCTTTGCCATATATTGCTGGTTCTAGAGATGTATGGACAGGCATACGGCCAAATTTGGTGCAATGTGCCCCATACAACACATTTTAATGTTTAGCACATAACACTCTATGCACCAATTTTGAGTGTTATGCAGCAAAAATGTTTGGTGCCTATCACTTTCATTCATTCTATTATTGTCACATTTTCTTATGCAGTGGGTAGAAACGCCAGGTAAGTGAATCCTTTGAGTCACCGAAAAGTGCATAGAGGGAGACTACTAGGGTGACAGTTGAAGTGCGGGAAAGGGAACACGGGTACAAGCGGGTGACGGGCCCAAAACCCCGGGTATACCCTAATGGTACGGGTCCCCAGTAAGGATTTGGGAAAGAAAGCAAAAACAGCATAGAATAGCGACGGTGCAGGCGGAAACACACAAAAACGGAATTTGGATAGAATCAGGGTTAACATGGGGTTAACACAGGTAAACAGCGAGTCAACACAAAAAGGGCAAGCAAGGGAACAAACAGGTCTGAATAGATTTTGCTGTTCCACAAGGGGGCACAAATATGGAAAAAAGGTTCCCCTTTAAAAAAAAATGATTGTAGGGTTACCCCCGTAAAAAGTTAGCGAATCAAACCCAACTTTTGTGACTTTTCGGTGAAATTTTTTTTTTTTTAACTCAAACTAAAACCCCCAAGAAAATCGAAAATGCGGAAAAAACCAAAATGGGAACTTAATTTACCAAATAAATAACCCCGGACCCTGAACAAATTGTGAAAAAAATTTGGCTTAAAATTAAGAGTACCAAAAAAAAAAGAGACTAAAAACTAATTCCTTTTAATGGCTAACGAAAAAAATTAGGAAGCTTGGGGAACAAGGGCGAGCAAAGGGGTGCAGCGGAGCAGCTGCTATGGGCCCTGCATCCTGAGGGGCCCAAAACCCCCTTTATACATAGGAATTTGGAAGGTTTGTAAAACAATTACGAACCCCCCCAAAAAACGCAAAAACAGAAATTTTTGGGGGGGGGGGTTTTAGGGGGGGGATATTTAAAGGGGAAATCCAAGGGACTTCTTTTAAAATAATTCCAGTTTATAGGTTAGGGCAAAAGCCTGCAAATGTCGCCAAAAAAAAAAAAGCTTTCTGGGGTGGGGAAAGGCGCCAGCAAAAACCAAAAACTTTCCTTACTATTTTAAAAAAGTTTTTTAAAAAGGGAAAGGGAAAAAAAATGGCAAATTTTAACTAAACCCCCTCCTGTACAACCCAGATAGTGAAAAAGGGCCGTTTTCCCAAGCCCCGGGCAAAAAATAAATAAATCCAAAACCCCCCTTAAAGTTTATTTTGGCAGCCCAATGAGAAAAACCCCCCCCCCCTTTTACAACCTCAGCAAAAACGTTTTTTTGCCCATTTTTCTTCTCTTACTAAATTGGATGGCGCCCAAAAAGTGGCGAAAGGTGGGGTTTTTTTGGATGGCCGCCAAAGTGCCCCGGGGAAAAATGAATTATTCACCCAAAGTGCGGGTTTTAGGCCGCCATGGCCCAGAGGAAAGGATGCCCCAAAAGATGCGGCCCCCCTGAAAAAAAACTGACCCAATTTTGGGGTGACCCAAAAAAAGAAAAAAAAAAACCCTTTAACGAAACCTAAATTCTTTCTTCTTCCCAAAATTTGAATCTACTAAAACTTAAAATTTCTAAAAACAGTTCGAGGTAAGAAACGGCAAAACATACCTTTTCCGGTAAGGAATTTTGATTTAGTTTTTGGGGAACTACCCCCTCTCTTCCAAGGGTTTACAAGAAACGAAATCACAGAAATTTTATCCAAAAGAAAAGGACCTTCAAAGGCCCTAATTCTTAAAAAATAACAAAAGCCCAAAAAACGGACCCAAAAAACTTTTCCCCAAAAACCCCAACCAAACCCTACTCCCGAGGGCATAAAATTTTTGTCTTCATTTAGGTCAGGGGAATTTTCCTACATTCCCTAAATTTTGAAAATGAACTTTGGGCAGGATATTTCTTTTTTTGCAGGTTTGAATTTTAAATTTTATAAAATCCCATTTCCTTCCCCCCCTTCCCCTGCATTTTTAAAAGCCCCCTTAAAACCATAATCTTAAAAACTTCAATAGAGTTGGGTTTTTCCCTGGAAAATTTTGGGCCCGAGGGAAGAAAATTCGCTTTATTAATGGAATTTTGGTAGTTCCCTGGCTGATAGTTCCCTTTGTTTTAAAAAACCTTTTCCATTCACACAAAGAAAAAATAAACCCATTTTTAAAACCTCCCGGAAAATTCCCCCTAATTCGTACCCTTTTAGAAATGGGGACAGGGACACGTCCCCCCCCCAAAGATGGCCTGAGGGCTTTCACCTTTTCTGCCGGCAGGGGAAAGGGCCGTTTTTAGTTGGGGTTCAGGGACTGGACAATAAAACCGCAGGTTTTGGGGGGGTTTTCCCCGAAAGGGAGGGGGACTGGGAAATGTCTTTGATTTTTTGTTGTCCCTATGAGGCCGTTCCTAGGGGGGGGCGAGGTGGGCGACGCTTTTGGGGCGCCGAGGCTCCCTCACCCAGGGGGCGCCGCGACCGCCGCCCCCCCCCCCGGGGATCGCCCCTGACCTGCGCGCTGTTTTAATAACATCGCCCAGAGCCATCACTGCGGAGGAAGGGGGGCGGATCTTCCCTCCACCCCCCCCTGTATCAGCGTCGCAGGGGGGGGGGGAAAAACGCACGGCTTTCACCTGCGCCCCCCTGCAATGCGGGGGGGGTCCCCTGGCGGCCCCCCAGGGGGAACCCCAGGGAAAGCTCGGACAGTATAAGCCAGCATATGACACCAAAGCGCTTACACCCCCTCCCAAAAAGCGTCCCCGGGGACCGGGACGGCAGCCGAGGTAGTAATTTTTTTGTTATTTAATTTTAATTTTACTTTCGGGGGGATCCTGGCTACAGGGGGGGCAAACACTGCACAAGGGGGGGTCACGGCTACAGGGGGGATCACGGCTCCCGGGGCTCACGCAAAAGGGGGGAAACATGGATCATGGGGCACACGGGTACAGGGGGGGATCATTGGCCCCACAAAAGGGGGGGCATCCCTTGGTACAGGTGGCCAAAACACTGCTACAAGGGGGGCATCACTGGCTAAAAGGGGGGATCCTGGCTACAAGGGGCTCACTGGCTCAAGGGCATCACCGCCACAGGGGCACACCTGGTAGAGGGGGCTCACCTACTACGGGGCACCATTGGGTTTTTTATAGAATGGGAATTGGTAAGAATCTGATAAATTAAGGACTTAAAAATTTGTTTTGTAAAATTTTTCAGTGAAGAGTGGAGTAAACGTCATGGCGCTGGGCAGATGGAGAAAAAAAGAAGAGAAAAGAAAACCTTTAGAGACGTCTCCTTGAGTCACTAATAAACTTTACTGTAAACATTTATTGTCTCGAGCCCTGTGTTTAGCGGGGGCCATCTTGATGGCACTGTAACCGGAATTTGGTTGAAGTATAATGGGTTTTTATTCCGTAATTCATTTTATTATTCTACTTATGGTGGGATATGTGGGCATGGGTGGTAGTATTATTCGGTCACTGTGTCTGGGATATGTGGTCTTGGGCTTGGGGTTCTGGTTTGTGCGGTGTTATTTTTTAACTGAACTATTTTTTGTATTTTATATGAACAGATTTGGTAAAAAACTTTTTTATTTTTTGGCTTTGGGGTTTAGGTAAGCACTGTCGCAATATGTTTCCGGGGGGCAGGGGGGGCAAAAATTCTTCACCTCCCAGATGAAATTTTAAACCAGGAACGACCCGCCCTTTTGGGGTTGGATTCCTTAATCTTTCATAGGATCCCGCTGGGGTTTTTAGGTGACAACTAGGGGGACTCGTTCTTCCATCTGGGTGTCTTTGTATGTGAGCAGACTGTCTCTGGTAATGGCGGCCGCTTTGCGGATTTGATTGTCTGTCACTTGTGGTCTGTATCCCAATTGGAGAAATTTTGCCCTCAGATCCAGGAGGTGCTTGTCCAGGTCTGTCTTGTTAGTGCAAATACGATTGTATCATATAGCCTGGCTGTATATAATGGATTGTTTTGTGTGCTTGGGGTGGAAGCTGTTGTTTCTGAGGTAAGTCGTCCTGTCTGTGGGTTTGTGGTATATGAATGAGATAGCCGGTGGTCTTTGATGTGTATTGTGTATCCAAAAGTGGATTTTGCTCTTCTGAATAGCTAAGTTTAAGGTTGATGGTGGGGTGAAAGTTATTGAAGTCATTATGGAATTTAAGTAGTGCGTCCTCGCCCACAGTCCAGATGACAAGGATATCATCGATATAACATAGGTACATCATGGGTTTGTGGGTGCATGTGGATAGATATGCTCCTTCTAGTTCAGCCATAAAGAGGTTTGCATACTGGGGCGCACATCTGGACCCCATTGAAGTTTCCATTAGCTACAGATATAGGTCATCTCAAAATTTAAAATAGTTGTTGCTGAGTATGAACTGTATGAGCTGTGTGACTGGTTTTGTTGGGAGGTTAAGTTTATCCAGGTGCGTCCTAAATTCTGCTACTCCATCCTTGTGGGGAATGTTTTGTATACAAGGATTCTACATCCATGGTGGCCAAAATGGTGCCCTCAGGAAGTGGACCGAGGGCATTGAGTTTGTTAAGAAGCTCAGTGGTGTCCTGGATGTAGCTAGGAGAGTCTCTTACCAAGGGTTTTAGGACATTTTCCACCCAACTTGAGATATTCTCTGTCAGTGTCCCAAGGCCCAAAAAAGATGGCCCCCCCAGGGTTGCCATCTTTGTGGATCCTTTTGGGGGCATGTAGAACAGCCCCCCGGGCCTGGGGAAACTTCTGGGATGACCCCTCATCTGCCTTTTTTTGGACCTGAGTTTGGGGAAAATTTTGATCATATCCTTTTGCTGTTTTAAAAAAGTCCTTGTGGGGGTCACTGCAAGTTTGGGTAATGGGGGGGTTGGAAACTGCCTTTTTCGCTTCCCGGATAAAAGTTTAAATTGGGGGGGGTTTATCATGACGAAAATTGGGGCCCCCTTTGCCCCCGGGGTTTTTAAAAAATTTTGTCTTGATTTTCTTTCAATTTAAGTGTTTGCCTTCTGTTCCGGGAGGGTTTTGGTTATGGCCCTGGTTTTTTTTGTTTTCCCCCCAAACTCAGATTTGGGCCTTTCTTTTTGAAACAGAAGCAAGAACAGTTCGATCAACACTATATAGATGAACCTGAGTCTTTTATCGCCCTAAATAATTTTCCCTTTTTTTAAATATTTTTGTTCTGCCCTGAAATTTAATTCTAGGACTTCTCAATTGTTGATGTGTGAAAACCTTGGTTTTATCTCTTCCCTTTTAGTAGTATTCCCAAACCCCCGTTGCCCCTTTCCGCTTTTTCAAACTTAAAAAACTCCCCATAAGCCTTGGGCCCGCCAAGGACAATTTGGGGAAATTGGGAAATTTTTTCACTTAGGAAGGAACCCCTTAAAAAAACATATCTTTAATTTTTTACAAACTAAATTTGTCTTTTTATCAAACACATAATTGACGGGGAGAAAGAACCGAGCTATTTAAAGGAAGGGGTTTCCCTTTTTTGCAATGAATTAAAAATTTCAATTGAGTTTCCGTGTATCGTAAATAGTTAGAATTGAGAGAGCCCTTTCAGAAAACATGAAATCAACAAACCCCATATGGAAAAAACTAAGTTTTTAGAAGTGTAAAAATAAAAAAACCGAAATTCTAAGTCTTTTTTTAAATTCCAGACAGGGTTTTCAGCCCCACGTCTTCCCCGTTGGCATAGTTAGGCAAACAACTTTTGGGGTTTAAACAACCAGACACAGGTGTTTGGCAAGGAGGGGAAACCGCCTTTTATTAAAATACATAAAGCTGTCTATATGGATATTTTGGGCCCAATCATCATAAACCTTTCTCTAGTAGCTATCTCCATTTTCCACTAATAATATTTGCTCTTTTATAGCTCAGTTTTCCAGTAGGATCTGGAAATAGTGTTGGACAATGCACAATAAAAGGGGCATTTTACTTTAAAAAAAAAAGTGAAATTTTTGGGGTTCCCTACAAAAATGTATATATTTCCCCGATTTTAAGTTAACAAATTTTGCCACCAAAATTTGGGGAAAAACAAATTGACTCGAGTATAAACCTAGGGGGAAAAATGCAAACCCTTTCTGGTAAAATTTTTAAGGCCGGGATAAAAGGGGAATTAAAAGCCCCCCAAAGGGAGGTTTAAGTCCCCCATAGGCCCGGTTTTAGGGAGTTTACCCGTCCCCCAAGGCAGGAATTTGTCCCCAAAAGGCAAGGGGATTGGGGAATTTAATGTTCCCCTTTGGGGAGGTATAGCCCCCCTTTTGGCCCGGGATGGCAGTTTAAAAGTCCCCCTAGGCAGGGATTTGGGGGTTTAATTTTCCCCCCTAGGGAGGTATTGGCCGGGTTTTCCCCCCCGCAGGTAAAGGCTGGGGATAGTCCCCTTAGGCCCGGTAAGGGCAGGTAAGGTTTCCCCATAGGGGAGGGGGAGGCAGGTAAAAGGCAAAAGGGAACCCCCCCCAGGCAGGTATTTTGGGAGGGAAAAAGTTCCATAAAGGGAGTTAAAAGGCAAAGGAAAGGGAGGGTTGGCAGGTTTAGGTCCCCCCATAGGCGGTATAGGCAGGTATATGTCTCCCCCTAGGCAAAGGGTTTTGAGGGTTTAAAAAAAAAAAAAGAAAAAAAAAAGTTTCCACCCCCTCTCCCCTGCGCTCCGATTCCTTTCCCCAACTTTTGGCACAGGCGGTGAGGGTGGTTTATCCAGGCCGGTAGGGCCCCAAAAAGGCCGAAAAATCCCGCCGTCTCCCGCTCTGCAATAGTTTTCTTCCCGCTTTTTTCACCCCCAAGGGTCGCCCTACAGCGAATTATATCCCCCCCCCGGCAAACCCGGCCAACATTTTTCCCCCTGGCGACGGTTTACCCCAATTTAAGCCGAGGGGAAAGGCCTTTTTCAGCCCTTTCCTTTTTTGTTGGCGGGAAAAAAAAAGGCTTTTAAAACCCCCGTTTATAAAAGTTGTTTTTGAGATTTTTAAAAGAATTTTGACCCAAAAAAAAAAAACCCCAGGGCACCCCGAAGGAGTTGTTGGAATCAAACAAAACTTTCTGTTTGTGAACTTAACGATTCTGATTGATATTTGAAGCAAAGAAGGGGAATTTCCCACTTCCCTTTTATGGGAAAAATTCTTTTCCGCCTTTCCCGGTTTTTTTGCCTTCCTCTGGGTCAAACAACGTAGGGTTTAAAATTTTGGGTGGACTTGATGGAGGGTGTGTCTTTTTTTCCCCCCAAAATTATCTTTCTGTTTTTAAAAATGTCCTTTTTAAAATAAAAAAGGAAAGCAAATTAAAAGCAAAAGGTCGGGTCCTTAAAACACAGTATGGTTTAAAAAGGGGGAAAAACCCAAAAACCCCCCCCTTTTAACCTTTAAAGGTTTTATTCCCACAATTTAAGTCCCCGATTTAAAAACTGAGAGCAAAAACAGACAAAGGGGGGTAAGAAGTTTGGTTTGTCCCCCCGGGGTCGGGGTCACAACACCAAAACCCGGGGGGTTTTTAATGGGGGTTTGTACTGGTGATTAGAGTATAATAATTACTGGCTAAATTAAAAAGTGCATTTTTTCCCTTGTTCCCAAACTTTCCCCTTATCTTCGGGTGGTCCCGCTGGGGTCGAGAAGGCCTGCCGGGTCAAATCTTTTGGGAGTAAAAACCCGTTGGATGGGAGTCTCCCTCTTGTTCCTCACATCATGTCCACCCTTGTCTGGCCCCTTCAAACTTTTTACCCCGGAGTGGTCCAGCATCTTTCCAGTTTAAAAAAATTTTAGCCCTTTTCCGGGTTATTTTCTTTCTGCGTTGTACAAAACCTAAGGGGCTGTGCGCTAAAGGCCGAAACAAAAAAATTTAAACCCCCTTCCACCTGGGGAAAAAAACTCTACCTCCAGCTTCTTCTTTTACCCAAAAACTGCTCCACTTTTGGTTTCCCTTTTTGGTTTTTTTCACTACTCAAAAGTCTCTTTCAGGAGGTTTCAAAATTTCTTCCCCGGGGGGCCAAAAAAAACTCTCTTTCTCCCGTGGAACTTAAAATGTTGAAACCCCTTCATGGGTTCTTATCTTCTTGCTTCCACACAATCTACTCTCCAGAGGATGAACTGTAGACTCCAACCCTACATGGGTCGAAAACTGACTTTTTTCTTACAAAATAGCCCACTTTGTCGGGGCTTTGTCTGGTTTGAAAAGCCGGTCTCTTAAAAGGGATGTTCATCAAAAAAGATTATTTTTTTAACTTATTTTTTTTATGTTAAAAATCTTTTAAATTTGGGTTTGTTTTTTTTTCTATAAAAACACAATTTTTTAAAAAACCCTGAAACCTGGGTTTCTCACTTTGGCCACTGGGCCTAATAATAGTCTGACACTTCTGTTTTGTAGAGAAAACTTTTCAGCAGTCTCCTTTTTATCGAAAGGGCAGGATTACACTGAAAAAAGGCACCAAAAGTGCACAGATAACATAGGATCCCCAAAAATCACAATAGGAAGGGCACCTCCCCCCTTTACAAAACTGACTTCTTCCCAGGTCACGAGCCGAAAACCCCCTATAGAAGTCAATGGGCTGCTCCTGTTCTAAGGCTCCTATGTCAAGGCTGTGTAAAGCTTCTCTAAATGCTGCTAAAAGCAGCTCAGGTAAGATGGCCGCCCCCATAATCCTATACAGAAAAAATAATGAAAAAAAATCTACAATCAGGAAATAAAAACAACCTAGAACAAAATAATATGTAAAAGTATCTTGTTTTAATTAGTAAAAAAAAATTGGAAACAGATTCCTTTTAAGAAAAGACCAAAAACCCACAAAAAAACCACCAAAAAACCCATTTGGGGGGCCCCCAATTAACTCACCACTCGAGCCAAAGGGGAAAAACCCCCTCACAAAAAAAACCCCTTTTGGGGGGACCTTTTGGGGGGGACCTTTTTCTTTTTCACCCCAATTCAATTTTTTTGGGGTTTTTGTTTCCCTTTCCCCAAATTTTTCCCTACCCACTTCTTGCCTCCCCTTTTCCCTTTTTTTCAAAAAAACAAAAACCCCCTTTTTCTAAACAAAAAGGGGAAACCAAAAACCCTTTCCTTTCCCCCAAGGCCTTTCCCAGCAGATCCCCCCCCGTAGAACCAACGGTCTCATTGGGTTGGTCTATTACTTTGGGGTTCAGCATTTTTATTTTTGGGACCTTTAAAGGGTTATAGATAAAAATTTTTGACATTGATGGATTTATGATAAACTGTCATTATACTCCCAGGTAACATCTTAATCCTTTTGGTGTCATAATGAGAAGATCATTCCAAGTCCAGGAGTCCAAGAGTTCTAAAATCTTATCATAAATACCACATGTGAAAACCATAATTGGAATTCTTGGCTCTGTCTTACAATTCTTCATTCCCTTCTTCTTCTTTGGCTTTCATTCAGTTGGTGACCATTGAACCAATTGGGGTTAATGGAAAACAGTTCCACCATAGAACAAAGGGTCAATCCACACACGACACGTTGTTGATGGAGGACACCGGAGGTCATAGAGAGTACAGATTTTGGGTCAAGAGCTTTAACACAATTAGGGAAGGGCTGTGAGGACAAAGCAGGTCAGTACGGGTCAATGCATTGTGTTTCAAAGATACAATGGGACTTGACACAAAGCAAAATGACTCATGTTAAACCCGCAACCGAATGATTTTTTGTGCCCACTAAAAGTTCTTGGGTGTCAATAAGATGGTTACCTGGGTGACTAGATTTGGGTAGTAAGTTTTTTCCTCAATGAGAGGCATAGTTGATTCCTTAAAAGAAGAATGAATGTTTTATTAGAGCAGATGAAAAATGGAATAACCTCAATCCTCCATTATACATGGACATGTTTATGGCCATACTCGGCTTTGTTCACACATCAGAGGTTCAGATCAGAACCTCCATCGCATGTTCCCTTGGAAAGATGGAAAAAGTACCTGTGCTATTTTTTCGTCTAACAAATGGACACCACAGCGGAAAACTCGGGGACTTTGTAATCATTGGGGTCCACGGCCCCCATTGGTGTTGTTTTTTAAACCCAGTAAAAATACTCTCCCCAAAAAAAGGGGAATCTAGCAAGAACAAAGAATGACTTTTTTGCTATATTTACTATTTTGCATGGGCAAACTTAAATTATCAGTTTTCAATCTTTAAAGCAAAAAAAACAAAAAAAAAAAAAAAAAAAAAAAAAAAAAAAAAACTTTTTAAAAAAAAAAAATTATTTAACCCTTAACCCTCGATAACACTATTTAAAAACCTGATTTCTAACCTCAAAATTTACCCCTTTCTAATTGTGAAAGAATAACCCCTTTTTCTATTATCAAGTCTGGTGGGCCCCCCTTTTTAAAAACGGGGAACCCTTATATACATGATTTAAAACTCCAAAAAGGAATCCAAAACATTTACTTGGGCATCATCCCTAATCTGATGGCGAAACTATAAGGTTTCCTTGTGAGACCCTCTGCAGCGGGTAACACAAAAGAAAGAGGTGGGAAATCACATTTTAATTTGTCCATCAGATTAGGGATGCTGCCCAGGTAAGATGTTCTGGATTCCTTTTTGGGGTTAGTTTAAAACCTGTGTATATAGGGTTCCCCTGTCCATAGTGGTTCCCCCCGACTTGATAATAGAAAAGATTTTCCTTTAAATTGAAAAGGGACATTTCGAGGTTTTGAAATAGGGTTTTTAAATAGTGTGTTTGAGGTTAAGTTTACATAAAAAAAGTTATTTTAGTGTTTTTTGATTTAGAACTGAGTTTAAGTTTGCCTGTGGCAAAATAGTAAATATAGTCGTTGTGAAACCAATCCCATCGTGTCCATTTTGACCTCTCTGACAGAGCTTCTATATGGAGCTTCCAACACAGATGTGAACCAAGCCTTCTCTATATCTTCCGTGAGATATTCTATCCATGAATTAATGGTTTTCTATGTTAAACCATTGTTACAATAATTGCTAATTTTAACAACACTATAAAAATGCAATGGCTTTATGCAATTATCCTGGTACTGTGCAGCCAAGAGCCACAATAAAGCCTCATTTGCGATTAATTATGCGTTTACTATCTAATTGTTCGACATTTCCTCAAAGCGACAATGGTAACAATGAAATATCATCTGATGATAATTTTGTTTTATTGTTTCCTGTCGTCGCGAGATGGGCAAAAGCCATAAAGTAATCTAAGGCCAGGACCGACATGGGAGCACGCTAGAAAGTTTATCTTGAAGTGCAGCTTTCTCATATGATTACAGGAAGGAGCAATCTCTACAACTGCTTAAGGGTGTCATTGAGAAGGTTGTCACCCAAAGGTCATCAGGAGAGGTAAACTTTCCTTCCTTCCTCGTTAAACAATGTCTCTCCTCCCTTTTGTGCTGAGTCTCTGGAAACTGTGTGGGTGGAAAGTTCTGCCTTACTGTCATTGTAACTTTCTTTTTGTTGTGTTTTCTATGTTTCCACAAGGCTCTACGGAGGAATAATATCCTGCAGATTCCACTGTAATACATCAGGACTTCATGACAATATATTTTATTAGTCCATGGGAGACAGGTCATGTAATTTTAAGCTTAACTACAAAAAGATGCAATAATGTAATTTTACTTGTAGAAAGTCCTTCTTGTCCAGAACTGCTTTTCTTACATGACAGACATATACTTCAACTCACTCCATCCAATTAAAACCCTTCCCCACCCACCAAGAGTCAGACCCAAGGCTTGAATTGGCCACATCCACCATTCTATTAAAGGGGATGTCTCTTTATACTGTTACACAGAGCCACAGTAAGCTTCAGAGTCACACTTCCTGGTCAGGCTGTGGGTGGTTCTAAAGCAGTGATTGGCATATCAGATTTGCTACTCCTAGCTATTCTTGTTACAGTGATATGAGAGCGGAAGGTTTATAATCTGTAGTGAGTACACAAAACTACCGATCTCTAAGCATTAAATCTTGTCATTAACTTAGGTAAACAAGCTTCTGTGCTAGAGATAAGTCTTTGGAGGGAGTGTCTCACCATGGTCAGATGGCAGCTTAGAACAATCAGATAAGAGAGAGCAGGGAGAGGTGGTCGGTAACTTAGAGAAACTTAAGTACATGAGCAGTAGATAAAATCTTTATCCCCTGAACAAAGCAAAATCAAAACAGCAATATATTTGGTAATAGTCTTCATTTATCTTTCTCTACATGTTAAAAGAAAATCATTGTTTTTGATCACACTTCTCTTCCCTATTTTTCTTCACCTTTTCCTTGAAATGTCCCTATTTGAACACCTGCTCATTGTCATTTGTACTGTTGTAGTCAGAAAAAAAGTTAATCATTGTGGTGAAAAAAAAAACTTTTAAATATTGTCCTTAATATTATTTGGTTTTGATTGGCATTAATTTCAGAGAGCTGTACAAGCCAAAGGGTTAGATGCACAATATAAAATTAGGACAAATACAATTTTAACATTATATAACAAACTGGTACAAAGGGAGAGAAGACCCTGCTCGCGAGAGCTTACAATCTACAATGGAGGAGGAAGGAAACAGAAGATGAGGGATGGAGATGTGTGTATGCTGGTGTAGTGGCAGCAGGGTTTTTGTAGGGTAGAGGCTCCTGAAGAGATGGGTTCTCAGGTCACTTTTGAATGTTAAAAAAAGGTGGGAGAGAGTCTGATGTGTTGGGGCAGTGAGTTCCAGAGTCTGGGGGAAGCACGAGAGAAGTCTTGGAGACGGTTATGTGAGGAGCTGATAAGGGGAGAGCAGAGAAGAAGGTCCTGTGAGGAGCAGAAATTGCGTGAGGGGAGGTATTTGTAGATTGAGACAGAGATGTATGGAGGGAAGAGGTTATGGAGAGCCTTGTAGGTCATGGTTAGCAACTTTTCAGCAACTTAAGGAACTGTGTCCATTCCCCTGTTGCGCCCTCACTTGGGGTCTCATGTATGAAAAGGATCTAGGTCTAAGACTTTTCTTGATGTCCATAGAAACTAAACAGAGCTCTTCTTTCATTTCATATAGTGCTCTGAAAAAATTAAAGGGGAGCTTTGATTTGTTGCTATGGGCAACAAGGAAAGTCCCCCTAGATACATGTCCCCCTAGATGTTTATTAAAGAAGGCTCAATGACAGCTGAAACATCTTCTAGTCCGGAATTACGCATTTCTTTATGACACTTTTTATATTTGAAATAATCTAAAAATGTAAAATAAAGACTTTGAAATTCTCGAAAACTATCTCACCAGAGCGCCGTGGTTTTCTACTTTCTGCTTATACGCATTGATTATCCTACCAGGAGGCACCCGAACCTTTAATCAGAGTGCAGCATCATATCTACGTACATGGTTAACAACTTGGTCTGAATTCTCTGGGCAATGGGTAGATAGTGAAGTGTTTGGCAGATGGCAGAGTCAGAGGAGGAACGAGGAGAGAGATGGATCAGCAAGAGTTTAGCATGGATTGGAGGGGAGCAACAGGAGGCCACAGAGAAGGATGTTGCAGTAATCTAGATGGGAAATGATGAGAGCATGCAAGTATTTTTGTTAAGGGAGCAGATTCAGCAAATATTTTTCAGGCAAAGGCAGCAGAAAGTGGTAAGGGTTTGAATGCATGGTGTGAGTCAAAGGTTAAATAAAATTAATATAGCACTGAAACAAAAGTGGTCGGGAAGGTCCTCAAAGCCTCAAAGAATTGTTCTTGAATTATTCTGAGCCACCAGATAACATAACATGTCTATTGCAGAGACTTAGGAGGTGGTGCGTGACACAAGGTTCTTTCTTTGGTGTTCCTCCCTGGGTCATGCTACTCTATCACCTCGTACCTGTCTTTTGGCTAAGAACTCTTTGATTCTATTTTTTGTGGTTCCCCTGTTATTCCTCCTTTTAGTTAATTTTCTTTGTATATTTTAGATATAGCTATGTTGTGGGCATATGCCCTTTTTTTCAAGCTTAAGTAGAGTGAGAGGTTAAGGAAGGTGCTGGGCCACTCACCAGTGGAGTTGATTCTTGGGGCCCACTAGTGGAGTTGAATTTTTGGGGCCATCAGTGAAGTTGATTTTTGAGGCCCTTCATTGGAGTTGATACTTGATGCGACCAATGGAGTTGATTCTTGGGACCCACCAGTGGAGTTGGTTTTTAGGGCCCACCAATAGAGTTGATTTGTGGGGCCCAAAAGTAGAGTTGATTCTTAAGGCCCAACAGTAGAGATGATTCTTGGGGCCCACCAGTGGAGTTGATTCTTGGAGCCCACCAGTGGAGTTGATTCTTAGGGCCCACTAGTTCAGTTGATTCTTGGGGCCCACCAGTGGAGTTGATTCTTGGGGCCCACCAGTGGAGTTCATTCTTGGAGCCCACCAGTAGGGTTGATTCTTGGGGCCCACCAGTGGAGTTGATTTTTGGCGCCACCTGTGGAGTTGATTCCTAGGCCCAACCTACAGCTGCTGTACATGACTGCACATGATTGCTTTCTGCCTCTCTTTCTCTGCTTTTCTCTCTGAAAAATAGCCATGGTCTTGTCATGCTCAGGGGCATACAGGGCGTCATCCCCTTCTCCCCTATGGGCCAGCAATCCTGCTAGCACATGACGATGATTGGAGGAAGGACCAAGTGCTTTGGATTCCACCGTGTGTAGCTGTAAAGGTTGTCACCCTCTTAATCTGCCCCATCATTTTACCTAGCAATAACGTATTCAGGAGCTAAAGTGGTATTCTGATCTCATAAAGTGGCAATATTTTAAAATGCCATCATTTTATGATTAATAAGCGCCCAACCTCTGGTGACATCATTGATTATGAGAATGAAGGTGACACAGTGCAGGAGAACTGCAGAATAACTCCAAAGGAGTGAATAGAGCCAGCTGTAGATTCTTGAACAACCAGGTGGCCACAAACAGTGAAAGGGACACAATTTAACATCTTCATTCTCAGATTTGGTGGGGACCCAGCATAAGGACCCCCACCAATCTTAAAGTGGTAGTATATCTTAGGGTATGCCAAACACTTTATGAGATGGATATACCCATTTTAATGAGTTGTCTCATCAAGACCATCCTTGTTCATGTCCCCCATACGTACACACATGTCATGGAGGTAAATACGTTGCGCTGGCTGTCTTGTGCCGTCCTTTGTGGATCGACATTATTCTGTGGTGATCACTCTAGTTTCTTCCCTTCACAGCCTTTTTTTTGTTTTTTTGTCGCATTAGTTTAGTGAAATGTCACTAGTTTGAATCGAGGAGCAGCCATGAAGACGATTTCCTGAGAGAGACCACATCATCCAGCTCATCAATAGCAGTCACTCAGCCAAGAAAGTTGCCAAATATTATAGTAGTGCTATGACAGCTGGAAGAATACAAAATGAAATCTGTTCATTGATTCTAAAGCCAAGAGATGGACGTCCAGGCAAAATATCAGAGTTAATAAGTCGATTCATCACAAGGTCTATCAGTTCTGATGCGAAATAGTGAAATACCAATAGTGAGATCACAGACGTGCATGCAAGCACCATGTGACACCCGAAAAAGGTGAAGAAGCCCCAACTTCAAAATCATCATAAGAAGCATCAGCAAAGAGTTTACAAAAAAAGTATGAAAAGTGAACAGTAGAAGTTTGGAAACAGTTGATTTGGAACGATGAAATGAAAGTCAATAGGCCGGGCTTCGAGAAATCGAAGGAACTGTCAAGTTTGGTGGAGGAAGCCTGATGATATGGGGTTGTCTCACAGCCAAAGATGTTGGATACTTGACCAGGATTGATGGTGACCTCAGTGCTGAGCTATATGTGAGTGTCCTACAAGATGAATTACTTCATATACTCGAGTACTATGGGGATTAAGAGGACGACATAGTGTCCAGCAGAACAACGACCTGAAGCAGACATCAAAGTTGGAGAAGGAATGGTTCAATGACAATGAAGTAGAGCTGCTGTATTGGCCTCCACAGTCCCCAGACCAGTCGCACACTTGTGGGTATTCATACCCAAGTGAGTCGACCAGTGTAAACCAACTTAAGTAACATGTAGAGGAGACCTGGGATCAGATTTGGCTGGGACATGCTTACATCTGATTAAGAGCATGCCCATTCAAGCAGTGTTGAAAGCCAGAGGTGGATTTATAAATTACTAACAAAATAATAAAACTTGATCTTTAGATTTTTAGGAGCAAAACAGTAACAATGCAGTTACATGACAAGAATCTACAGACCTGGGATCAGATTTGGCTGGGACATGCTTACATCTGATTAAGAGCATGCTCATTCAAGCAGTGTTGAAAGCCAGAGGTGGATTTATAAATTACTAACAAAATAATAAAACTTGATCTTTAGATTTTTAGGAGCAAAACAGTAACAATGCAGTTACATGACAAGAATCTACAGAACTTAGCAAATACTAAATAGTTACAAGTCAAAATAATGTATGAGATAGCCAAGATGATTGTCTGTAAAATGATGGTACTCTCACGTTCAAAACTGTAGTGGATGGTTAGATATTGAGCCATAAATTTAAACATTCAAAACATTGTTACCCTTTTGCACTGTAACGAAAAAGACCAATCATAGACGTAAATTTTTGGGTGAAAAGTCGCAGTAGTATAAATTAATTAACAATTCATAAAAATAAAATTAAATTACATAAAAACCCCCAGTTTTTACCATACCCATAGGAAGGGGTCCCTGAAGGCATTCCAACCTGATAAACACTGTAATAATACAGGTCTATCCATTTTGCCCTTAGCTGTGATGCACCTGGCCCGAGGATTGCCTTCTCTTAAAGGGGTTTTATCATTACACGCTTTTATAGACTTGAGCTGCTTCTGTTTCAGTTTCAGATCCAGGGGCGAGCCTCTTCTCTCAGTAGGCGTGCATCTCCTCCCAGTAGGCGTGTCTCCCCTCACTGAAGAGCTGTGACATCATCATTCTGTGTGTGCAGGGGACGGGAGAGGATGTCTGGAGATAACAGCTCTGCAGCCTTCTGCAGTGTTATCTTGTCTGCAGAGCTTTAATCTCCAGGCTGCACAGGCTCCTTGTAACCAGAACACACTCGCTGCTGTAAGCAGTCATACATACAGCCTGAACTCATGAAGCAAATGTGAGAAATGCATGCTGCCACCCCCCCACCTCTGTTATCAGGCAGGAGGTAGAGCAGACTGTATAAGGCTGTTACATGGGGAGAGAGCAGTGTATAAGGCGGAGGGGAGAGTAAATCTAACTGCTAGACACTCAGTAATTGCCCAGATACTTTACATAGAGCTGAGATAGGAGCATAGAGAAGCTGAGGTTCAGAGGGGAGTAAGCACAGAGTGCAGGCAGCCAATCACAGCACAGGAGGCGTTTCCCATCCGGGGGGCGTGTCCGAACAGGCTGAATGACATATTAGATCACAGAAAAGGGGGGGTGTCCCGTCCAGCTGCTGCAGAAATAACTATAGATGCACAGATTAGCTCATATCTGCTATCCTATCTGATCTAGGTAAAGCAAACCAATTGCAATAGTGCTTATTTATACCGTCCCCATCATTTGTGATATGCCCTTTGTAGCGAGAAAACCTCTTTAAGACCTCACACCCATTACAGAGACCCTGCCCACTGGAATTTTACCAATGGAGTTGAGTTAGAAGACCTGTATTCCCAACATCACCTGCCCCAGTCTGTACGCCCTGTTACTTAAATGGACAATACCATTGAAAAAATGTTCTTTTCATATATTGACAAACAACACATATTGTTATATACAGTATAACAATATAGAAATGTAAAAAAATATATAGTTTTCCAAGAATATTGGTTTTAACATAAATATCCTTCTCTGATGGCAGTGTCTGTTTAAATTCCCAACCTTCAAAAAACCCTCCAGTCAGCTTTGCTGCAACAGGACACTTAGACAACCCAAGTCAAATTCCCACCTAAAAAAGACAGGAACCAAAACAAGGAACGGGGCAGAAATACTGAACTTGTTGGTCTCTTCTGTAAAAAGGTCCTCCTCACCTCAGGCCCCTCTCAATACACCCCCCTATTCTCTTCCTCCCATCCAAGCTTCCCTGACTCAGTTTAACCCCATTACCAACCATTTTGTTTTGTACTGCTTGTATGTTAGAGCCTTGGGGGTCAGGCTCTTAGAAAGTTTTTGCACACTGCTTTGTGTCGTTTTTTCTTTATGGTGCGTTTTCAGATCTGCGGGTTTTGCAGGGAGTGACTTTACCAGAAAGAACACACTGGGAGCAATCAATAAGAAAGCGGGGAGAGGGGCCCAGTAACCAGAAAACCTGGTGTCAAAAGGGGAGATAAAGAGCAACAGTAGAGGGGCTGCACCAGAACTGGCGTTTTTTAAACCCAAAAACGGCGACCCGTCTCTATATTTTTCAGGTGGCACTCCAATATTGCCCTTATAGAACCCCCCCTTTGAAATTTGCGCCTAAGATCGAGGGGGGGTTTTTGAAGCGGTCCCACTACAATCATGTATTGACCATTATGACTTTTAAGGGGCAAACCCAGCGCAATTCGGAACAGGTAACCCGTTTAAAACGGGTGTCCTGAGCTAAACTGTTCTTTAGGGCTAGGGAAGCGCTAACTATACCCACAGTAAACAGTTCATAGATTCAGGCCATTCACGCTACTAATGCCAAAAAAAAAGGGGCGTCGAGCGGCAAAAAACATACATTCGCCCAAATTTTGATTCCATTAAAGCAAAATCAACAAAGCAATGTTTTGGAAATTTGCTTCATTACCTTTCCCCACAAAAAAAACCTGATCATTGGGGTGAGAAAACCCTTTTTCAGAAATAATTGATTTTTACATAACTATTGTATAGAAGAACAAAAAAAAAATCTAATTTTTATAAGGGCCACCAGTAGTAAATCAAAATGTCATGGTGTCCTGTTCTAGCACAGCTGATCCTCACTTTAGGGTCCAAAATTAAAATTAATGTTCAATCCTGCAATTAAATAACTGAATTTCTTGATGGGTTTCTTATTTTACGAGGTGTCCTCGATGTATATCACTCCTGCCCTTGACACCCACCTTGCGCTGCCATTTCCAGCATCCTGCCTGACATACTCCCAGGTGGTATTCTAGACTCTTGACAATATATCAAGAAATTCACAAATACATTTTCTACAGGCGGGTGGAATTTTAGCCTGAAGGTCTTACCATTTCTTTCTGGAAGTTTGACAGGAAAAGACAAGTTATCCTTTTAAATAGAAGCTACCCAAACTAAATAGCTCTTTTTTTCCTGCACCGGCGGACCAGCCAAAAAAAATATTTTTAATCATTTTTCTGACACGAGCGAGAGGAATCGCTAACTATCCCCACAGGATAGTGTTACAGAACTTTTAACATAAATTTATGCAAAAAAATTCAAAGTTTAAGGGGTTCTAAAAAATTACCCCACATTTATATGGCCACCATGCTTATAAAACGATACCCTTTTACCAAGGCATGTCCCCACGGCAGGTTTTTTCGGCCGGTTAATTTGGGCGGTTTGCATTTTTGCAGACCGTCAAAAAACCCGGGCCAAAAAAAGTCAAAAAACGGGGCCTAGGGAAAACCCATGCGCACCCCCCACTGCACGGGTTTCCCCCCGGGGGTTTTTTTTCCCGCCCGCGGGTCGCCCAAAAACATTGTGTAGCACATTTTTCGTCCGATTTTCGGGACGGAATATAACCTCAATTGAAGGGGAGGTTTTTTCCTCCAAACGGGAAAAAAGCCCCCTCCCCGCGGCCTGTGCCTGCCAAAACCGGACAAATCCCGGGGCGAAAAACCCGACCGAATTTTCCTTTGCCGTGGGGATGCAGCCTAATAGTCAAACTGTAGTCATGACAAAGTTTTTGGGATAAATATATTTTGATTATTTTTTTGCCAATTCATTTATTTTTTGTATATTTTTCATGTTCCTATAAGTACCAAGAATATCCTTTTGTTTTGGACACTGGTCATTGAGTACTCACAATATGTTAACACTTCTTGTCACTATTCAGCATGTGCTGTGTACACTAGAAGTAAGGTCAGCAGTCATTTAAGTTTTAGCAGAGGACAGGGTTACATGGGAGAGGCAACAACTCTACTATAAAGATGGCATCAGATAGCAGAGGATTATAGCTGATAACAATGACGATGAGAAAAGCTTGCCCTACACCGTAATCTCTGGAAAGACCACAGAGCATGCCCACAACAATCCTTCTTACAAGATGTGGATACCCTGACTGAGGTGGGTCAGCCCTGTGGATGGCACTTCCTGTGTGATGAGACAGGACCAAGAAGCACTGACCAGCTGAGACTCATTGAATGTGGGAAGGGTACGTCCACACTGAAAGGGTTTTTAATCAGTTTTTCAGACGGTTTTCGGATTTGACATCAGTAGAAAATCCACCCAGTGGACTACACTGCACGGTTTTCTACTGGGCGCATTTTCACACCGTCGCCGTTCCCAAAAACTCGGAACATGCACAGTTTTCTGCTCGGTTTTCGGGCAGAAGGTGTGATAGTCAATGGTTAAGGTTGTAGAATCCGCAAACCGCGGACAGAACCATCCCCCAAAACCATCCAAAAAACTATAAAATACTGTCTGGATTCTAAAACAGAGTCTGATGGGCATTTTACACCTGTCATGTGCCCGTACCTGTACTGTGGCAGATGACTGGGAAGGTGTCTAATGCTTTGCTTTTTTAAAGGGGTTATGCCAAGAAGTGATTTCCTCACCTAACCGGCTGAACTGTCCTCTTGAGCCTTGAAAAAGGGTGCGTTGTGTTTCTGTGTTTAAAAATACAAGTGCCTCTTCCATTATGTCATTGCACCACCTCCCATGCACGCTCCCGAAGCTGATATTGAGTCTCTGTAGTTGAGCAAACATTGTTTGGCTAAACCACAGAGGATAACTGTATTGTGCATAAGCTCTACAGATTTAGTTTTCTCCCTCTTATCTGCTCAGGAGAGAAGATAAGATCCAAGCAGGCAGCCTTCACAACCTGCTGCAGGGGGGGAGGGAGGAGGGCTGAGCAGGGAGCATCTGCATGTTTACTCAGATAATTACATTACAACCAGCAGATTCTCTATACAGCAGACACAGGCTTTGTTCTCCCTCTCCCTTCATGTGCCCTGCCATCAGATAAGAAGTGCAAACAATGCAAGCGCGGCCAGATCAGCTCCTGGTCCTAGCTAATGTAAACAGTCAGGAAACTAAGGACATCTAAGCAAAGCTGCAGATCTCAGGCTACACTTTTTTAATCACATATATTTAGAAAAGTGATTGAATACCAATTTTGTAGGATCCCACGTCAACATTACATCGTGGCAAAACCCCTTTAACTCACTCTGACCTTTTTCAATAGAAGAATTATATCTGTGGACAAAACCTTTTTAGAAGATATAAGAGGCAAAAAGGCCTAATAGAATAGAGCTCAGAAGAACAGGAGTATTTTGTGGCTGGAGTGAATGTGGTGACTGGGAAACACCGGAATACAGGTTGTGGATAGAAAGGGAAACTCTCATCCCACTGGCGTGCTGTCAAAGGCAGGGCTATCACCTCCCGCTGCAGACCCTAAAAAGGAAAGGTCAGCAGCCGTATAATTATCATCAGTGGATGGGATGACATGGAAAGGCAGTAACTATACTATAAAGAGGTCATTAGATAGCAAAGGATCCAAGCTGATAACCAATGATAATGAGAAAAGCTTGGCTCCCCTGCTCTGCACAGTAATCTCTTGACCCTGTGCAGCGCCTATTTTCTGCTAAGACCAACACACCTGCCCCAAATCCCACCTACAATAAAGACTCAGAGACTTGGTTTGGATGTATTGGCCACAGCAGCCATTTTATTAGCAAAACATTAACACACAAGTAAATCAAAACGAATGAGTACAGTTCCCCTATACCCATTCGACCTCTCACAACCAACTTTAAAGACCTTTCCAGTTAACCACTCGGGGCTGAGGTCCTTGGAGTTACCAACCACCTCGACCAAGCCTGGCGACCATTTTACACTTCTCCAGTACCTTACCCTCAGCCGTCACACCAAGCCCAAGGGCACCAAAACCACCTCAGGTGGCTCACCACTGTTCACCTGCTCCCAAGGACCCTGCCCTGCGGAGCCCAAACCTTCGCCAGACCGGTCAATTCCAATTAGGAGGCAAGCCGAAACCTGCCTCCCCATAAAATTTCCCCAACCCCAAAGGGGACCCCCCCCCCGCCCACTGCGCCCCAGTCCCAAACCCCAAGCCCCCATCAGCCATGCCTCCGGTCCCGGACACCCACCCCCACAACATTCCTCTGAACCCACCAATTAAGGGAGGGGGGGTGGGACTTTCTCACTCCCCCTCGGGCCTGATTTGGGACCGGGGCGGCCCGGGGGGGCGGTTATAAAAAGCTCCCCCCCCTCCCAACAAGCGCGACGCGCACCGCCCCGCCGCACGTCACCAGCCACGCCCCCGCCCGTCACCCCCCCGCGCGCCCCCATCAGGGCCCCTACCCCCCCTTTACCCCGCAGGACCCGGGCCCGCGCCGGGGGTCATGGGGGGCCCTCCCTCCGGGGCTGCCCCCCCAAAGCCCCCGGCCCCGCTCCTTGACCCTTGCAGCCCCTTTTCCCCTTCTAAGACCAACAAAACCTCCCCAAATCCCCCCCACAATAAAGACCAAAAAACCGGGGGTTTTTGGATGTTTTTGGCCACAGCAGCCATTTTTTTAAAAACAAAACTTTAAACACACAAAAAAATAAAAAACGAATGAGAAACAGTTCCCCTATACCCATTCGACCTCTCAAAAACCAATTTTAAAACCCTTTTTTCCAAAACCACTCGGGGCTGAGGCCTTGGATTTTCCCAAACCAAACCTCGACCAAGCCTGGCGACCATTTTACATTTCCCTCCAGTACCTTCCCCCTCAGCCGTCACACCAAAGCCCAAGGGCCCCAAAACCCCCTCGGGTGTCCCTCACCATTTTCCCCCTTTCCTCCCAAGGACCCCCCCCGCGGACCCCAAAAATTTCGCCAAAAACCTTTTAAATTTCCAATTGGGAACCCAACCAAACCTGCCTCCCCCATAAATTTTCCACTGACCCCAAAAGGCCCCCCCCACCCCGCCACAGAAAACGACTCAAGACTCCCATAAATCGCCCCCGCCCCCAACCACCCCAAACCCCGCTCTTTTCCACCCCTTTCCCAAATACCCCAAGCCCACAAGTCCAAGCCCAAGCTTTCGGGTAAAACCCCGTAAAATCCCCCCAAAAAATCACCGCCCCCCTGTTTCGATTCTCTGTGGCGCACAACAAAACCCCCAACTCCTCCTAAAAAGCCGCAACTTTCCGTTTCACCAAAAACCCGGGCCCCATTAACTCCCAAACACCGAGTCCCGCAAACCCCAAAGGGCCAGGCCGCCAGACCAAATCTGACCACACTATAACCAAACCCAAAAGCCCCCAAAACCCGGGGAAAAAAAAACGTCCCAAAGCCCCCAAAATTAACTCCCCAAATTTGGGGCGTTTAAACCCAAGTCTTTTACCGCCGACAGGGAACACCACCCCCCGCCCGGGGGAGGTCGATCCCACTAAAGAAAATTCCTGAAACCCCGGCAGAACCGGGTTTCCAAAACAGGCCCCCCCTCCCATCCATGGGAAAAGTCCCACCTCCCTGGGGACTCCAGCTGAAGACCATCTCCCGTAGAGCCGCAGGGCGGGGCCTCCCCAATCACAAACGGGGGCCAAAGACCCCAAAACCAGCCGGGGGACCCACCTAGAAAGAAACCCAAAAGGCAAAAAAAAAAAGAGAAAACCCCCCCATGCAACAGCACCCCCGGCCCAACCCCCCCCCCCTTTTTCCCTTTAAAATTAAAACCCTTTGTAGGCCCTTCACACCACCGGGCCCCTGACCAAAGTGGCCAAATTAAAGGGCCCAAAGCGACCCCGACCCCCCCCCTCCCCCAAACCCTCCTCACCCCCCCGCCGCGCCCAACCCTCTGCAAGCTGCCTCAGCCCGCCCCCCCCAAACCGAAACGAATGCGAACAAATTGAAAAGGGGTTTTTCGACCCAACCACCCAAAATGCTTAAAAAACCCCGCAAAAATTGGAAGCGAGACAAAAATTTTAAACCATCCTCATGCACCCAAAAAAGGGCCCCAGCAAAAAAGGGGCCCCCGGGTCCCCTAATGCTTCCAAAACACCGTACCGGGCACATCAGAGCCCCCTCAAAACCGCCCCAAACCAAAACTTTTTTCCCCCATTTCCCCTTTCTGACCCGTCTTGACTTCTGTACCCACATCTCAAACGCCCCGTCAAACAGCTGAACACCCCCCACTCCCGAAACCCCCCCAAGCCACCCCCCCCCCCCCCTTTCCCGGGAGAAACTAATTCCCCAAACCCCATGCCCCAAAAAAAATGCAGTAAAAAAAGGCCAGAGGGAAGAGCCTCCCTTTAAAAACCCCGATGAAAACACTTCCCCCAGGCACCCCCCCATAACCTCCAGGAGCTAAATACCACTGGCCGTCGCCCGGGTACCAAACGGAAACTGCGCCCCCCCCCTCAAGCCTTTCAACCCCTGGCGACCCAAAAGATTTTGTAACACACGCTTTCCCACGGGATTTAAAACCCAAAAGGGCCCAAGCCCGAAATAAAACCCTTGACACTCTCGATACCGACCAACCTTAAAATTAGGGGCATAAACCTATAAGCAAAACAGGGCAAGGCCCCCTTTTCCCGGGAAAAGAAAAGGGCCCCAAACCAACCAACCAGCGCCCCCCCAAAAAATTGCCAAGAAGCCAATACATTCCCAAGCCCCCCCCCTCGCGCCCAATTTGCGACCGAACAACTGGCCGCGGTTTTGGAAAACCAACTCCACAACTCCTTGGGACATTCCACGCCGATCACTGCTGCATCCGGGGGCCCGGGTCCGAAAAACCCCGCCCCCCTGTGAAAAACAGAGCGTCCCAGATCGTTCTGCACCCCCGGCCCCGGGGGACAAAAAAACCACCCCCCAAATTCAAACCCCAAAAAGCACAAATAAAAACCCCCCGCAGCAACCAACCACTGGTGGAGAGAAGCTGACGGGGGTTAATGGCCCGCACCACCCCCAAATTAAAAACAAGGAAAAGACCTTTTTTTTTTAAACCCGCTTCACCCCCCCCAAAACTCCACCGCCAAAACAATAGGGAAAACTCCAAAAAGCCCAGATTCCCCAACCAAACCCCACCCACCCCAAAAATCCGGCCAGCTTCCCGCGCTCCAATTTCCCCCCGACCGAATGCTCCATACCCCCCCTACACCACCCGCCCGGGACCGTTTTTGGGCGTCGATACCCCCCGTTACTCACTAAAACCCCCTCCAAAAAAATGGACCCGCCATTATATTTTTACAAAAAGGACTCCCCCTCTCAGGCCCCCCTTCATTTTTCCCCTTTTCTCTAATAAAAATTTCGCGGCGCTTGCCCCCCCCTGGGACCGCCCCCAAAATCGACAAAAGACCCTTCCCATCGAAAAAATTTGACCAAGCAAAGTTCAATTTGCCCAAAAAAAAAAAAAAAAAAAAGGATTTTCAGCCCCTTAAGGAGTTTCTTTAAAGCCAAAGCTTTTTTAACCTCCCCCTTTAAAGGGTTACTTTTTTCCCCTGGGGAACCGACATCCATCCCACTAGGGCCCATCTGAATCCCCCAAAAAAATTTAGGGGGGTGGGGGGACCCTCCGTCCTTTTTCTGGGGCCAGCGGGGCCCAAAATGATCCCCAACCCCCTGGGACAAAGGCCAAAAGGACCCGAAACCCCCAAATCCCCGGGCCAACACACAGAAAAACATCCCAATTGTGGTATCAAAAAACCCCAGACCCCACCTCCCCAACCACTCCAAAAAAAAATTCTAAAAGCTTTTAAAAAACCCAACCAAAAAATGGCGCAACCCCCTTTTCCCAAAAAACCGTCCCGCAAAAAAAAGCCCCCCTCCCAAAAACAAACCCCAAAAACCGCACACTGTCCCAAAGCACCGGGAACAACCTGAACGCCGATTCTTTAAACGGTCTTTGGGCCCCCCAAAGCACCCCTTTTTCCGTACCCCCCGAACCCAGTGAAACCCCCGGGTTTAAAAAACGTTTTTCCACCGAAAACAAAACCGGATCAAACCATCATTAACCGAACGCCCTTTGGGGGGGAAAAATAATTGGGGAATTAAAAAAAAATTTTTTAGGTTCCCCTTTTTTGGAACCCCTCCCAACGGGGGAAAAATAAGGGCCCCCCAAGGCAACCCCGCAAAACGGGCCTGCCATCCCCACCCAACCCTTTAAATTCCTTCCCCCCCCCCCCCCCCAGCCCCCCCCCTTTTCCCCCCCCCCCCCCCCCCCCCCCCCCCCAAACCACAAACCGGGTACCCAATGGGGGGACCCCAAATTCCCCATGTGAAGGGGACCTCCCACGCTTGGGGGGGGAATCCTAAAACCCACTGTGAAGCCCTCCCCCAACAAGGACGCTTGCCTGCTGATCGGGGTACCTACTTAAGGGAAGGGGGCCATCGCGGGCCCCCCCAAACCCGGGGTCCCCCCCAAAGCCAGCCCTGAGCCCCCCCCCCCCTCCCCTTCCCGGGAAACATCTGACTGCTCCATGAGAGGGTTTCGCTACCAAAATTTAACAGATTTTGTTTGAAACGCAACTACCCCCGAATCGCACTGGTTGCGTTGAACTTCCCCAAAAGAAATCCCTCCCTTTCTCCCGCTCTGGGTTGCCCCAACCCCCCCGGGGCCGGGGCCCCCCGTAGTGCCCCGGGAAACCCCCCGGGGCCCTTTCCCAAAGGAAAGCCCCCGGACCTGGTCGGAGCCACACCTTCCAAAACCCAAAGGCCCGATATCTTTGTGTCCCCGGGGTATGGAAAGGGGGGAAATGCCTTCCGCCCCCGGGAAATCCAAACGAACGGACCCAAACCCGGCCCCCATACACCCTATACGCCCCCCAATGGGGAATCCAGATAGCAAAAAAAAATCCTGAAAAATTCTGAGGGGGCCCTTCTTTCCCCCATCACGCTCAGCTAATATCGCAAATGCCCGCAACCAGTTTCTGAAACTCTGCGGTATCAGACGCCATCTCTTCTTTCCTCATCTTCCTTTTTTTTTCCCTTTATCCCTTTTTACTCTTGTCCAAATTAAACTTCCCAAAGGAAGGAAGAAAATATTTTAAAGTATTCCCCTCTTTTCCCTAACTTTTTTCTCTCACTTCCTTTTTTTAAATGCCCCCCCAAGGGCCCTTTAAAACAAAAATATACTTTCCCCCCTTTTCCTTGTCCCCCAGCCGCAAACCCACCACCTTAAACAAAAAAAGTCCCGAACGGACACCGGGGCCCCCGAGCCCGTGCCCGCACTGGGAAAACCCACCCCCCAAACCCCCCACGGAGGGGGGGGAAAACATTAAACCCCAAAGCCACCGAAAACCCCCAAACCGAGACCCGGCCCATTGCCCCCAAACCCCCCGGGCCCTGGAACCGAGCCATAAAAACCCCAATAAAAACCCGCCAAAACCTGCCATGCCGGAACCGGGACCCCCCCTGAAGGGGCTTTTCCCAAACCCAACCCCCGACAACCTCCCACTGGGGCGACAAAAAAAAACAAGGGGAAAAAGGGCTCACCGGTGGGCCCCCGCGGGTGCTGTGGGAAACCCCCAGCCCCCGGGGCCCACCGATTTCCCCCGAAGCCCGGCCCGTCCCCGCTGGGCCCCCCCTCCCACGATCTCGCTCTCACCGACCTCCGGCCCCGCGCCTTTCCCCAAAACCCAAAAGGACCGGGGGATCGCATCCCGACACGAAATCCCCGAACAAATCTCCGCTGACCTTGGGAAACCCCGATCCCCACCTTCCTGCAACACCAGGGCCCGGACCGACAACCGCGCCCCAACCGGGTGGGGGCCCCCCGCTGAAACCGGGTGGGCCGGTTTTCCGGGTGACCTCCCTTGCCTGGAAAGCGGCCCGACCGGAAACCCCCGCCGGAACCGCTCCCCCGACTCCCCCCGCTTCACCGCCGACCCGGGGCCCCGGGCCCGCAACCCCCACAAGGGCCCGGGCGGGCCCCCGCCGGCTCCCAGGAAACCCCCCGCCTCCTAAATTTCCCCCCAGGCCGAGCAGGGGGGGGCGCGGGCCGCCGCCCGCTCCGCTCGCCCCGAAGGGTCCCGGAAGGGGGGTTCGACGGCGCAATTTCGGGGCCCCAGGGGTCATCTCAGGGGTTCCCGGGCTGGCAGGAAAGGGCCGGGGCGGGGGGCCCCCGGGGGGCCAGCGACCCCCCTAGCGACCCCAGGTGAGGTGAGGGAAAAGGGCCGGGGGGGGACCCCTCCCCCAAAGCCCCCTTCACCTGCTGCTGTAGCCATCCTGCCCCCAACCCCTTCCCCGCAGCTCTCCGAGCTGCCCGAAAACGATCGGGGCCGGGGGCCCTTATCCAACACCTGGAAAAGCCGGGAACGGGCTTTCAAAATTTTTCACTTGGGGCCCCTGCCTGGGTTTGGTGACCCCCCCGGGGGGCGGGCGGCGGTTAATAAAGCTTTCCCCCCCCTCCCAAAAAGCGGACGCCACCCGGGGGGGGGCGCCCCCACGTCACCAGCCACGTCCCGCGCGTCACCCCCCCCGCGCTGCGCCCATCACGTCCACCTCCCCCTAAACCCCGGGGGGAGCCGGGGGGCCAGGGTTGTTTTGGGGGCCTCCCCCAGGGGTGCGCCCCATGTCCCCCCCCCGCTCTGGAAAGACCAAAGAGCCCTCCCACAAAAATCGTTCTTACAAGATTTGAGACTCCCCGGGTGAGGGGGGCCCAAAACTGTGGGGACAACAGCAGAAAGATCGGGGGGAAAATTTTTTTGCCTTTCTATCAACACACTCTGAAACCCCTTTTTTAGGAAAAAAAAAAAATCTCAGACAACCCTTTGTTTTTTAGGGTTTTAAAGGGAACATGTATGAAAAAAGGGGCTGCAAACCCTTTTCTCTTGTACTTTGACCCAAAAAAAAGTAAAACCAAAGGGGCACTCCAGACTTTGGCCCTGATAATTTTTTTTGTGGGGCGCCAAAGGGTTAGGGGGGTTCGGGGGCCCTCGCACCAAAATCATTGGATTAGACACATTTATATTCTTTGACCCAAAACCCAGGGAAAAGAACAGTTAAAACCCGCCAACCAGGGGAAAGGTGGTGCCTGAGCCCCCAAAATTGGGGGTTTTTGGGTCTTTCCCCTTTCCCCGTAAAGGGATGAACCTCAGAAGAAACCCAACCAGGGTAAAGGTGTTTCCCTTTAGCCAAATTTTGGTATTGGGTCAAAACGCCCTGTAAAACTATGACCTGCAGAAAAACAACCAGGGTAAAGGGGTGCCCCGACCCAAATTTGGGGATTTTGGGTCTACACTGCCCTTGGGGGGGGAAAGGTTTTGGGCCTGCAGAAGAAAAAGACCAGGGGAAAGGGGGGGCCTGAAACCCGACTTTTGGTATTGGCCCCTACACTGCGCCCGTATATAATTTACCTGCAAAGAACAGCCAGACCATGGTAAAGGTGGTGCCTGAGCCAGACTTGTGATATTGGTGTGACGCCGGAGTGGATTCGCTGGACCAACGCAAGCGATGATAGCTAAGCTGCGCCAGGGAACGGAGTCCTAAGAAGCCCCCTGTTTTCACCAGAGCCCGCCGCAAAGCATGGATGGACTTGCTGCGCGAGAGGCTACCAGTGTCGTTACCCGCTGACTAGAACTTGCTTTGCGGATGGCGGCCGGGGTTCAGCTGAGGTACAAGGACTAATCCAGAACTATAGTCGGGGACAGCAGAAGTCAGGGGCAGGCGGCAGAGGTTCGTGGTCAGAGATAGGGCAGTACGGTTAGGGCAAGGGTGGCAAACAGGCAAGGTTCAGGAAATAGTAAGCAGAGCCGACTGATACACTAATCAGGACATAACAGCAATACACTCTAGACCACGGTAAAGTAGGTGAGGGCACACCAACAAACTGGCAGAGAGTGTTGGGGGCTTGTAACCTATATATAGGACCAGCGGCATCAATAACGCCAATTTAACGCGTGCGGCCCTTTAAATCCAGTCCAGCCATCGCGCTCACGCGCGCCTTATCACAATGGGTACGCGCGCTAATGAGGCGGCTGTCAGAGCCTGAGACATAGCGGTGACTGGTGAGTACGTGTTATCCAGCCCAGCAGCTAAGGACCACGCTCCGGCAGCCGCGGCCACCATGCGCCGACCCCCGTAATGCGGCGCCTGAGCGCAGTGACAGTACCCCACCCCCCCCCCCCCCTCCTTAGCCTCTCCCCGCTCTTCCTTTGGATTTGGAGAGGAGATCAGGGGAACATGTTTGTCTCAGTTTCCCATGAAACGCTCCTCTGGACCGAAGGCCCTGTCCAGTCCAAATAAGGAGAACGTCTTCCAACCCTCAACCGTCTCGTCCGCCAGCACCTCCTTGACCTCAGAAGAATGTTATCAGTATTATCAACAGGAGTAAGGCGAGACAGATGACGGGAGAGAGCGGTTCAGCACCCACCAGTCTTGAGGAGGGACACGTGAAACGCGTTCGGGATACGTAGAGTCGGGGGCAAGCTGAGCTTGTAGGATACTGGGTTCAGTTGCCGAAGTACCACAAAAAGTACTTGGGACCCAACTTGTAGCTGGGCACCTTACAGCGGATGTGTCACGAGTGGTCCCGCAGCCCCTCGCCCGGGCTGCGGGCGCACTCGTGCTGCGGCCCGTCGGGTCCCGGCGGCTACTGCTGCCTCCCACGGTCGGTCCCGCTTCCTCCTTCACCTGACTCGCTCTCCCCGCGTCCTCGGCCCCGTCCTCCTGGCCGAACCGGTATGCGCATGCCCGCCCTTAGGCCGCTGTGCGCCGCTCTCGGGATTTAAAGGGCAGTACGCCCATTATTTGTTAAGGGGCTGGCAGGTGACCCTATTTTTACCATCCTTCCTTCCGTGTCACCTTTGCCGGATCTTTAAGTGCCGACTGCCTTTAGATGAAAGCATATCTGCCTTCATAGCCTGTCTTCCGTGTACCGAACCTTTACGCTCCTGTTTCTCGAGTGTCATGAACCATTGCCGCCTGTCCTGACCTCCTGCCTGTCCCCGACTTCGACTACGTCTCACGATTTTGTACCACGTCCCATGGCCTTGGCTGCACACCACAGGCCAGCAAGTTCACGCCAGTGGGGCGACCTGAGTATTCTTCCGCCAGAAATAAGGGGGGGGGGGGGGGGGGGGGGGGGGGGGGGGGGGGGGGGGGGGGGGGGGGGGGGAAAAAAAAAGGGTAAAATTTTAATATAAAAAAAAAAAAAAACAGCAAGTCATCCCCTCTTTGGGCGGCAGGCTCTGCAGTGAAAACCCGGTTCTACTATAGAAAAAATTCCCGCCCCCTGGTACGGCTTACACCATCGCTTGCGGTGGTCCAGTGGATCAGCTACCAGCATCCGTTACAGTAAGGAACCGGCCATGATCCGCCAAGGTAACCTTTGCCCCGTGAACCGGATCTCACGTGATAGTGGCTCAGCATTCACAACAACTTGCGCAGACAAGCCCAGCAGCTGAACCAGTTTGTCCGCCATGCTGGCGCACTCCTGGCTAACCAACAGCCGCCGACATCCTCCGTCCTGTGGCGACGCCTGTCGGGCCCATACCCGGAGACTTCTAGCTGTGTTACCACTACCCGACAAGTTTGAAGGCCTCCAAACTGATGCAGGGGAATTTATTACCCAGTGCTCTATGCACATTGAGTTAAATGGCTGGTCCAATTCCCCATGAACGTTCAATGGTGGCCTTCGTGGTTCAGTCTACCCTGTCCCGGGAAGCTCTAGCTTTGGGGCCACCGCCACTCTCTGGGACCGGGGCGATCCGTGTAAGTCGGACCTACAGGCTTCCTCTCAGAAGTTCGCAGTGTCTTTGAAGAGCCTCACGGGCATCCTCTCCAGAGACTGTCTCAAGCTGAATCTTCGCCAGGTGACTCCCTCGGAAATCGGCGACTACGCAGTTCGTTTTCGAACCCTGGCGTCAGAACTGCCCTGCGAACGACGCCGCTCTATGTGCCACTGTTCAAAAAGGCTTGTCCGGCAGAGTAAGGACGCCCTAGCGGGCTAGAGATAATCTCCCCGTCCTCCCTAATCGAACTGATCCCACCTAAGCCACTCGGATCGATGTTTCGCGTTGTCGCCGAGCGGCAAGGGAACTCCGCCATGAACGTGATCTTGCCCACACGACGTTTGCCTCGCATTGCTCCGTTCTTCCAAAGTCCACAGCTGCCACTTCCGCTCCCAACCTGTGAAGAACCCATGCAGGTGGACCTGGCACATCTGTCCCGAACAGGAGCTGTCCCGCCGTCGGGCAGAAAATTGTGTCTTTACTGTGCCAGCCAGGATCACTTTCGCGAATGGTTGCCCGCTTCGACCACGAGCGCAGGGAAACGCCCGCACCTAGGTTATGTCGGAGAGGCGCCCTAGGTGTGAACCTTCCTCTCCACATCCTTACAGGGAGTTTGAGGTCTCGTCTGGTTCCTGGACTATCGTTTTTTTCGTGTGCCCCCGCCTTTCTAGACACTGGATCTGCCGGGAACTTTATTCATGCCACCCTGGTGTCCAGTATCCTTCCAGTGACCGTCATCGGAGAACCCCTTGGTGATATCCGTCCAATGAGTCGTGAGCTCCTAGGAGAGGCCATTACGGACAACGTGACCAAGCCATTGTTTCCTCCCGCGTGGGCCTTAAAAAAAAAAAATAAAACAAACCCCAAAAAAACCCACAGGGGAAGGAGATCACCTATTTACAGTCCTCCCATTGGTCGTCCTCGGAGCGATCCTCTTGTTCCTTCCCGTGCTGACAGCTCCATGCCCCGACCCTCGACTGGAAAACCGGGGAGGTTCTTCTGCGCTGGGGTTCCGACTGCCAGAGTCGCTGTCTCTCAGTCCGGGGCCTAGTCCGGGGCCATTCCACCCTCACTCAGTCCTTACAGTTCCTGTCCAGGTCTTCCCGCTGAATACCCGGACTTACGCGGACGTCATTTCAGGAGAAACAGGGGCCGACATCCCTTCCCTCCTCATCGCCCCTATGACTGTCAAAAACTCATTGACCGTCCTTCCTGGGACAGTCCTCCTCGGGTAAGAGCTTACCCTTTCTAGACCATAGACTCAGGGCCATTCGTGACTATATCCCGTGAGAACCTGCAAAAAGGGTTTATACATAAGTCCTCATCACCCCGCCGGAGCTGTTTTATTCTTTGTACAGAAGAAGATGGTTCTCTCCGTCCTTGCATCGACTATCCGGGGGGCCTTAACCAGATTATACCAGTTAAAACCGGTATCCGTTGCCGGACTAAATCAGAACTCTTTGAGCCGGTGCTACAGGGAGCCAAGTTATTCTCCAAATTGGACCTCTGCGCGGGGCATACAACCTCATCAGGATCCGTGAGGGAGATGAGTGGAAGACGGCGTTTAATACCCGCGGACGTTCCACTTTGCGAGTATCCTAGAAATGGCCATTCGGTCTGTGCAATGCCCCGCGGTTTTTTCAGGATTCGTAAGATGCATCTTCAGTGACCTGCTCTACACGTGTTTCATCTTTTACCTGTACGACATCTTGGGTTTCTCCCCCTGACCAGTCCGGACCCATCTATCACAGGTGCGCCTAGACCCTAGCACGAACGCCTTCGCAGCAACCCCTCTGTACCCAATAAGAAATGCATGTTCCCATCAATCCAGTCTGCCTTCCTCGGTTTACATCGTCCTCCGACCGAGGCCTGCAAATGGACCCCACTAAGCTTTCTGCTATCCTGCAATGGCCACAGACCTGTTGGACTCCGAGCCATACTACGTTTTTTGGTCTATTGCAAATTACTATCGCAGTTTATATCCCACTTCTCTACACTGGGTGGCGTCCTATTGTTAGGCTCTCACCATGGAAGAAGGCTAATCCTCACATGTTGGCCACCAGCGGACCGAAAGAGCCTTCCTCGGTATTTGGAAGTCATGCCTTTGCTTCCGGCACTATTTTTGTCACCGCCCGACCCTGGAGGTGCGAAGCCTTTCCTCATCTGGAGGTGGATGCCTCTTCGTGGGTGCCGCAGCTGTCCATACTCCAAAGGGACCTAATGTGAAAACATCACACTGCGGTTCCTTCTCCAAGTACCTTCTCTTCGGCTTGAGAGGAACTATACTATTGTGGGACCGGAATTACTCGCTATCAAGATGGCCCTAGGAGGAGTGGCGGCATCACCTGGAAGGAGCTCGTCATCCATTTGAGGTATATACGGATCACAAAAACCTTCAGTATCTCCAGCTCGTGGCTCCCACGCCTCAATCCTCCGGCAAGCACGGTGGAGTCTCTTTTTTTTTCAAGATTTAACTTTCCGGATCTTTTTCGCCCTGACGAAATAACATCAGTCGCGGTATGCTCTCTCTCGCGCCGGCATCTTGACATCCACTGGCTAGGATCCGCATGCCCCAACACGATTATACCTCCGTGAACGCCTGATCCAAGGCAGCACCAGTCCTCCTTCGCAGACAACTACCCCCTGGCGAAACCTACGTTCGGCGCTATAGACCCGTGCTGCGCAGTGAGAATACTGAAATTGGGGGACATTGCTCTTTGATGTCAGGACATCCTGGGGCCCCGAAGCCATCGTTCCAATTGATCTCTCGTTCTACTGTGGCCAGGGCTGGGCAAAAAGATATGTATGGACTTCTCTTCGTGAATGCCTGTGCTACTGTGCCCGGAATAAGAGTACCCCCCGCCACATCCTTCCGTGCTGCTGCGACCTCCCTGCCACGCCCAGTACTCCATGGGTCCCATGAGGTGATGGATTCATCACCGACCTTTCCCCATCCTCTTCAGGTAACACCGTGAACTGGGTCATCTACGGATAAGTTTTCTAAGATGTCGCACTTCGTCCCACTGTCTCCCCGGGTTACCTTCCGCACCACGTCTTGCCTTCCCTTTTCCTTTATTCAACGTGTTCCGCCTGCACGGTCCTGCCCCAGCACATCGTTCTGATCGTGGGTGCAGTTTCGTGTCCAAGTTCTGGCGCGCACCCTCCTGCTCCCGATTTGCAGGTAAAGTATAGACTTCTCTTCGTGTTTTAAACGCATCCGCAATCTAACGGCCAGTAGAGAGGGTCATCATATTCTTGGGCAGCTACTTACGGTCCATTTTGTTTCTTCTGCCGCGCCAGGAATGATTGGAGCCAACCTCCTACCCTGGGCCGAATTTCATACAACTCGTTGGACTCAGGGGCTTCCTGGCGCGTCTCCCTTCTTTATTGTATATGGCTGCATCCCGCCCGTCCCTCTCCCTCTGGCCCTCCTCCTCCGAGGTTCCCTCTGTAGATGTCCTTGGTCACCGGACTTATCTGCATTTGTATGCAGACTCAATCTTCCCTGCAGCGTGCCTGCTGCCCGATGTAAGGCTCAGGCGACAGAAAGAGGAGAACGCTCAACCTTGTCTCCGGAGACAAGGTCTTGCTGTCCCGCCAAATAAGTCTGGTTAAAAAATCCCCAGCTACAAGCTGGTCCACGCTTCCTTGTGGCCCTTTGAAATCCTGAGCCGTATTAATCCAGTAGCATATAAACTCCACCCACCATGCGGATCCCAAATTCTTTTCATGTATCCCTCCTGAAGCCCGTCGTGTTGAACCGCTTCTCCAGAAAAGTTGCCCCCCCCCCTCTCCTGAGGCTGTAGCCTCCAACATATTTGCGGTCAAAGAGATCTTGGCTATGAAGTCGGTTAGGGGTAAACGGCAATTCCTGGTTGATTGGGAGGGATTCGGTCCGGAGGAGAGATCATGGGAGCCTGAGGAAAACATCCTGGACCGCGGTCTCGTGTTGAGGTTCCTCCGAACCAGAAAGAGGAGGAGGCCTGGGGGGGGGGGGGGGGACTGTCACGAGTGGTCCCGCAGCCCCTCGCCCGGGCTGCGGGCGCACTCGTGCTGCCGCCCGTCGGGTCCCGGCGGCAACTGCCGGTCCCACGGGTCGGGTCCCGGCTTCCCCCTTACCTGACTGCGCTCCCGCGTCCTCCCGTCCTCCTGGCCGGCCGGTATGCGCATGCCCGCGCGCCGGCTCTCGGGGATTTAAAGGGCCAGTACGCCCATTATTGGTAAAGGCTGGCAGGTGACCCTATTTAACCTCCTTCCTTCCGGGTCACCTTTGCCGGATCTTTAGTGCCGTACTGCCTTTAGAGAAAGCGTCTTCTGCCTCATAGCCTGTCTTCCGTGTACCGAACCTTTACGCTCCTGTTTCTCGACCACGAACCTTTGCCGCCTGTCCTGACCTCCTGCCTGTCCCCGACTTCGCCTACGTCTCACGATTTTGTACCACGCACTGCCTTGGCTGCCACCGCAAGCAAGTCACGCCAGTGGGGCGACCTGGTAGTTCTCCGCCGCAGCAAGTCCATCCCGCTTTGCGGCGGGCTCTGGTGAAAACCGGGTTCTACTTAGATTCCGCCTCCTGGTACGGCTTACACCATCGCTTGCGGTGGTCCAGTGGATCCACTACCAGCATCCGTTACAGGATGTACTTCGCGGATAACCAAACCCTATCGCCTGGCTCAAATAGGGGCGGGGGCCCCTACGAACCTGTGCCTACGCTTGGTGGGAAAAGCTCGTAGGGGGCCCTGTGTGTGAGTTGCCAGAGAGCCTTGATGTCCTTTTATTGGGATCCACGGAGGGACAAGAGCGGGGTGGGGAAAAAGGTGGGGGGGGGAGTAACCCAAAGACGAAAAAAAGGGGGGGCCCAGGGTTCTGAATCTAAAGAGTTATAAAAACCCTTGCCCAGGGGGAAGATCGGCCTTATTCTGACGGCGGATAAAGTGTGCAAGTAGGTACCCCCCCGGGTTTAAACCCTCTTCTCCCCCGTTAGTTTGAGGGGGGTAGCAGAAAAAAAATCCAGCGAATCTGCAATGGCGACGAGCCCGCCAAAATTTAAATAAACGGACTCCCCTGCAGGAAAATATGCAAGGGGCCCTTTGAAAGTGGAAAATGTGATGGAAAAAAATTTTTGGGTCGTGGGGGGCAAGGGGGTAAACCAGGCGGGGAAAAAAGTGGCCATTTTGGAGAACGATGGTCACCCCCAGATGACCGTGTTTTTCAGATGAGGGGGGAGATCTTGAAAAAACCCTGGGTCCATGGTTTTTGGGCACAGGGAGAGGCGCAGGGGGCCCCAGGGTTTGAGGCGGGGAACCCTTATTTTGGACGGGGGGAGGCCAGCACAAAGTCCCTGAATTTGAGCAATGGTGGGCCACCGTAATAAGGGGGAAACCAGCTGAAGGACTTATAACTCCTGGATCCCCACAGTTGGGAAAAGAATGTCCCACCTCGGATTTGGGCCACAAGGCGGGGCACATAGTTTCCCCCGGGGGGAAAAGTGTTGAAGATACGGGGGCAGCCGCAACGAGTTTTTCGGAGGAACTAGTGCTGTGGAGGGATCAAGCCCCACCGTACCGAGGCAGCGATAGGGTGTCGGTTTTGACGTTTTCCGGGGGCCCGAAGTGTGCAGGAATTTTAAAAAGGGCAAAAAAGACGCCCATTGGCTCCGGGGATTCAGGCTTTGGGGCCGAGTGAAGATAAGGAGGTTTTTTTATGGTGGAAAATGTCAATGGGGCGACCCCCCTCAATGGGTGGGCCCTCTTCCAGGCAACTTTATGGCCGCAACTCGCGATCCCCTGGGGTAAATTCTTCTCGACAGGAGAAAAAGTTTTGGAAAAAAAAATCCACACGTATGCTTTACCCGAGGGGGATTTGCAGGAGAACAGGACCCCCCGAGGAAGATCCACTTCCAGAATGAATGGCGGTTGGGGCCCGGGGGAAAGACAAGATGGGCAGAGTGAATGCCATTTGAGCGTTAAGGCTTCTTGAGCTTGGGGGGGCCGGTTTTGGGTTCCCGTTTTTAGTTAGGCCCCCAGGGAGCCAAAAATCGTAAGAAGTTTGGAAAAAATTTGTTTTAAAATAGTTGGCAAACCCGGGAATCGTTAATGGCTTGAAGGCCCACTGGGTGGCATGCAAATGTGGAGGTTTTGAAGGATCCATCCGGAGGCCTTTCAAGACGATTTTCCCCTAAAAAGGGAAAGTGGTACGTTAAAAAGAGACATTCTCTGGTTTGGAAAAAAGCTGATGGGTGCGAAGTCGAAAGGGACCTGGCGGCGTGGTGGCAAATGAGTTAGAGACCCCAGAAAAAAAAGTTTAGAATATCGTCCAAGTAGACAAAACCGCTGTAGAGTAGGCCCCCGGAAGACTCTTGACAATTTGAAATAAGCAGAGCGTTGCAGAACCGAATGGAAAAAACCAGAACTCGAAGGGGGCCCATCCCGTATTAAAACGCCGTTTTCCACTCGTCCCCTTCTCTAAGCAAATTAAAGTTATAAGCCCCCGCGTAGTCCAGCTTGGAAAATTTTTTGGGCCCCACGCGGCGGTCGAAGATTCGGGAGTTTTTTTTTTTCAAGGGCAGGGGTAGGGTTTTTTATTGTATTTTTTTTACCCCCCGTGCATGCAGGGCAGAGCCCCGTTTTTTTTCCCGAAGAAGTCGGTCCTGCCGGAGACGAGGCTTACAAAGAACCCTTTTGGAAGGTTCTCCTTGATGATTCAGCATCCCCTTTTCTCCGGGACGGAGGGGGAAAAACCCGGCCCTCTGGGAAAAGTACAGCCAGGTTTGCAGGTAAAATGGGACGTCAAAAGGGCCGGTGTGGGGGAAGCTTTTTGGTTTCTCTCCAAAAAAATCAAAAAAGTAGGGCGTAGGTAACCTGGGGGAGGTTGGCAGACTTCAGGGAGGCGCCCTGAGGAGCGAGTTGCGGTTTAGACAGGCTCGTGGTGAACGGGAACCCAATCATGACTTCACCTTTGCCCCCAAACCAAGGTCGGGGTTGGACCCACCCAGGGGGCCCGAAGGTTTTCCCGGGAGGGGATCGAGGCAGGACAAATTGCAACTTTTCCCTTTGTAAAGGGCCCCATCTCAAGAAGAGAGGGGCCGTACGGAAGGGGGATAGCGCCCTTTAAAGGCCTTTGCCACTGAGAGGAGACGAAAAGGTTTCGCAATGGAACCCACAGGGAACAAACCTGGCACAAATTTTTGGCTTTGAAGTTTCCCGGTTCCCGAAAAATAAAAGGGGGTGGCCCGAAATGCTGTCCCGGAGAAGACCTTAAAGGGGATGTCAACGGGGAGAGGCCCCTTTTGACACCTAGGGTCGCCTCTCCTCGGGGCCCCAGGTGCGGAAGTTTCCCCGGGCGCCCGGACGTCCCCAAAAAATGGCCAGAACCGCCACAATAAAACACGCTGTTCTGGGGATGTGTTAAAATTCCCCCCTGGGAAGGGGGGCTCTCTTGACCCGATAGGTTCCCCTTCAGAGACCCTCGGAGGAGGAAGAGGTGACCCCTGGCGTGGGGCCAAGGGGGGGAAAACGGCGTGGGGGGACGGTTTCCCCTTGAAGAGGAGCTTTGTTGCCCTTTTGGCGAAGCGAATTCCCCTCGGGGTGGCTAAAGGATTAGGTCATCCAAAGCAGTGGTTTGTCCCGACGGCGAGTAAACCTTGATTCACCCCCGAGGGCCCCTTTCCAAAATGTGCCACCCAAAACTTCGTTATTCCAGTTTCCGCTCCGAAGGGAGGTGCGAAACTGCACCCCAATAATGACCGCTGTGGTTCGCCCTGACGAAGCCGAAGCTGCTGCGGCAGCCGAAGAAGTGCGGCCTGGTTCCTAAAGACTGTGGGAACCCCCGGAGGAAAGGGTTTGGGGGTTTCCCCCCGTCAAGGAGCCCCCCATCCATAGTGGCGTAGCCCCAACCAAGGCTTCTCGACAAGAGGCGATTTTTGAAGCGCCCCCTCACTTAGGGGGATGGAGCATGGTGATGAACCCCCGAAATTTTTTGGGGGCTCCATCGTTTGCGGAGGGGAGTGGGGAGCAGAGAGGGTCCCGAAGCCAAAAACAGGTGACAAGGATGCCGGGGCAATGGATGCGGTGCTAGGCGGCAACCGGTGAGGCGACGGGTGCAAGGTTCTACATCATGGCCGCTAGCTGGTTGATAGGTTACTCTGCGGGGACAGCGTCGGATGTCCCGGAGTGGGGGAGGTACCCTGGCGGAAAACCATGCCGTTTTTACGTGAACCGGGGTGGATTCGCTGGACCAACGCAAGCGGATAGCTAAGCCAGCCGGGAACGGAGTCATGTGCCCCCGGTTTTTTACCAAACCCGCCCCAAGCGGGATGGACTTGCGCGGGTAGGCTACCCGGTCGTTCCCCTGTGGACTGGTTTTCGATGGCGGGGGCCCCGGGGTACTTGGGACAAGGGGTAATCCCGAGACGTAGTCTGGGACAGGGAGAAGGTAGGGGAGGCGGGAGGGTTCGGGGTCAGGACAGGCAACGGTCAGGGGAGGCGGAAAAGGCAAGGGCAGGAAAAGTAAGCAGGCGGATGGTTTCCGGGGTAATTTTACAGAACGCAATACATCTAGGCACGGTAAGCACACCAAAAAAAGGCAGGAGTGTTGGGGGGGCGGTACCTATTATAGGGCCCGCGGCCCTAATAAACAATTAAGCAATGGGTACGGCAGGCGGTTTTCAGAGCCGGAGAAGGGCGGGGGCTGGTGAGTCGGGGTTTCCAGCCGCACAGAAGGACCACGGCGCGGGCAGCCGCGGGACCCGCCCGGGGCCCCCTAACGCAGGGGGACGGCCCGGGGCCGTACAATTGGCTTACACTGCCCTGATGTAGACCTGAGAAGAACAGCCAGACCAGGGGAAAGTGGGCCTGGCCAGACTTGTGGTTTGGCTCTACATGCCGTATGTAGACCTGCAGAAGAACAGCAGCCAGGGGGAAAGGTGGTGCCTGAGCCAGACTTGTGGTTTGGCTCACTTGCTCCGTATGTATGACCCGTAGAAGAACAAATCCCCCAGGGTAAAGGTGGTGCCGGCCCCGTTTTGGTTTGGGTCTACATGCCCCTATGTATGACCCGCAGAAAAAACAGCCAGCCGGGTATAGGTGGTGCCTGAGCCATACTTGTTTTATTGGCTCTACACTGCTCTGTATGTATGACCTGCAGAAGAACAGCCAGACCAGGGTAAAGGTGGTGCCTGAGCCAGACTTGTGGTATTGGCTCTCCACTGCGCCTGTATGTATGACATGCAGAAGAACAGCCAGACCAGGATAAAGGTGGTGCCTGAGCCAGACTTGTGGTAGTGGCACTACACTGCGCCTGTATGTATGACCTGCAGAAGAACAGCCAGACCAGGATAAAGGTGGTGCCTGAGCCAGACTTGTGGTATTGGCTCTACACTGCCCTGTATGTATGACCTGCAGAAGAACAGACCAGGGTACAGGTGGTGCCTGAGCCAGACTTGTGGTATTGGCTCTACACTGCCCTGTATGTATGACCTGCAGAAGAACAGCCAGACAAGGGTAAGGTGGTGCCTGAGCCAGACTTGTTGTATTGGCTCTACACTGCCCTGTTTGTATGATCTGCAGAAGAACAGGTTCATACTTTCTGCCGCATTCTATACTGCCTTAAAGTGACTTAGAACTGGTCTGTCAGCGCCAACGTTCATACATGTTGCCCTTATTGTATATTTTAATCTTTGTACACACAGGACAGAGCACCAATAAGAACCGATGGGTTATCAATCCATAAGAAATAGATCTTAGTGGCAAGTGAATGGCTCCAAAGTCAAATCCAAATGAGGTTGTCTGTTGCTGTCTTCTCCAATTTTTAGGTCCGAGTCTTGTAGTGGATCATCTCAATAAACATAGTTTATTATACTTCAAGCAACCTCTTGAACTATAAGAATTAGCAAAACCTTTCCCATAGTGTAGAAATGTTCAAGAAAAACTCACGTTCCTTTATCTCTGAGTTCCTATTGAAGACAGAGTAATGGGGGAGGTCTCCTGTTGCTATCAGGTGCCTTACAGATTCAGGTTTGTAAAAAGGAGAAAGAGGGAAATGGCTGAGAAAATGGGAAAAAGCTGCACAATAGACCGGCATGGCATGATAAGACATGATCGTGAAGGTTGAGAGTAGACTTTGGCTCGTGGGTATCATGGGTGTTCGTTATTCGTCTGTACCACATAAGTATTTCACCACAGTTTTCTGTGCTGTCAACAAACTGAATTCTACACCAACCAAATACCGCAGACAGAAATTTAAATTAATTTTCACACCAATGAGAGCGGTATACAATCCAAGACACACAAGAGCTGCCTGCTTAGACTACTATCCGAGGAATGAGTTCCCATAAACTTCACACCATGCAGACAAATGTGCAACTCTTGTACAAATGAACACATATATTTTAGGTCAGCGGCACACAATGTACCATCTGGTGAACTGTAAGGAACAGCAGAAGCACACAACACAGTGGCTATACTTTGTTCATGGATCTGCTCTAAGTCCAGTATTATAGCAATTATATTCTTGTACAAAGGGGAAAGTATTATAGCAGTTATATTCTTGTACATGGAGGGCAGTATTATAGTAGTTATATTCTTATGGATAGGGGGCAGTATTATAGTAGTTATATTCTTATGGATAGGGGGCAGTATTATAGCAGTTATATTCTTGTACATGGAGGGAAGTATTATCGTAGTTATATTCTTATGGATAGGAGACAGTATTATAGTAGTTATATTCTTGTACATAGGGGCAGTATCATAGTAGTTATATTCTTATGATAGGGGGCAGTATTATAGTAGTTATATTCTTGTACATAGGGGCAGAATTATAGTAGTTATATTCTTGTACATAGGGGCAGCATTATAGTAGTTATCTTCGTGTACATAGGGGCAGTATTATAGTAGTTAGATTCTTGTACATAGAGGCAGTATTATCGTAGAGATATTCTTGTACATAGGGGGCAGTATTATAGTAGTTAGATCCTTGTACATAGGAGGCAGTATTATAGTAGTTATATTCTTTTGGATAGGGGGCAGTATTATAGTAGTTATATTCTTGTACATAGGGGAAGTATTATAGTCGTTATATTCTTGTACATAGAGGCAGTATTATAGTAGTTATATTCTTGTACATAGGGGGCAGTATTATAGTAGTTATATTCTTGTACATAGGAGCAGTATTATAGTAGTTATATTCTTGTACATAGGGGGTAGTATTATAATAGCTATATTCCTAAACATAAGGTAAGTATCATAGTATTTATATTCTTGTCTGTAGCTAGCAGTATTATAATAGTTATAATTAAAGTATTTGCTCTTTATACATGATATATAACCTTAAACATTCATATCTCCTTATATCAGTTCTGACGTTTATCTGTTACCACTGTATTGTCTAATTTTTTAATAGCCTGCATTCCTTCATTCATAGTCAAGTGAAATAACTTTGCCTGTCTGATAAGCAGTTTGGGTGGACTGATATTGTGTTTCCTGCTATCTCATCACAGTATATTACACAATTGATAATCCCAATGTCTCAAGTAAATCGAATATCTAAAGTCGTTTATTAATTCAATATGTAGAAAAACTCAGCTCTCCTAACTGTAAGTTACCACCCGTACTACCCATAAGGGTCAAATTGAAAACATTTGTGTTTTTCCTTTCTTTTCCCTTGCGAAGAGATAACCAATCACAGTCTCTTATGTTTCAGCTTTGGAAGCAACTTCATTATTCCGAGAGATAACTTGGCTCAGAGTCACCTCGCCGTGGTGCCATCTTGTCTGTAAAACACGCTGTGAAGTATTCAGTGAGGATTTTCTGACCTAAAGAGTAGAGGAATCTCTATAAATTCCGAGCTGGACCCATTTCAGGGGTTTCTGGTTCTCGAAAGCCTTTCATCTCATGAACAATGTGTTATTCTAAAAAGTTTCGGTTCCAGAATTAACTAATTGTCTGATAATATCTTACACAAAAACATGGCAAAAAAATAAAATAGTTCTGCTAAATGTTAATAAATGTGTCATTTTTCAGACCGGATTTTTCCCTTCTGTCCAATTCCAAGTGTGTGGGATGACCTGCCCTTTACCACTGCATTGTAATACTGAGATAATCTCTAAGCTCTGTTAACTCTGTGATATTTAATAGTGGTCGAACTCCAAGAGGGTGATCTAACTGAGTAATTTTCCTGTCTTATTTAAAGATATCGTTTTAACCATTTTTAGGTTATTAGTTTTCTTTTTCCCAGGACATGTTTTATCATATTTTGAAAGGCCCACCCTGGTGTGTGGTACAGATCCAAAAACCTCTTGAGACACATAATAATTTGGTTTCAAAAACAGATTAATTTCTCCTAGTTTATAGAATGTTAGAGTGAGATAAATCACTGCACTTTTTGGAAAAATTACTGTATATACTCAAGTATCAGCCGACCTGAAAAGCTGAGGCACCTAATTTTGCCACAAAAAACTGGGAAAACTTATTGACTCGAGTATAAACCTAGGGTGGGAAATGTAGCAGCTACTAATTTAAAAAATAAAAATGGATACCAATAAAATTACATAGGCAGGTATAGACAGTTTAATGTCCCCATAGGCAGGTATACATTCCCCATAGCAGATATAGGCAGGTATATGTCCCCCATAGCAGGTATAGGCAGTTATAGGCAGGTATATCTCTCCCATAGGCAGGTATAGGCAGGTATATGACCCCCATAGGTAGTTATACATCCCCATAGCAGACATAGGCAGGTATATGTACACCATAGCAGTTATAGGCAGGTATATGTTCCCCATAGCAGGTATAGGCAGTTATAGGCAGGTATATGTCCCCCGTAGGCAGTTATAGGCAGGTATATGTCCCCCATAGCAGGTATAGGCAGTTATAGGCAGGTATATGTCCCCCATAGACAGGTAGAGCCAGGTATATGTCCCCCATAGGCAGGTATATGACCCCCCCATAGGCAGGTATAGGCAGGTACATGTCCCCCATAGGCAGGTATAGGCAGGTATATGTCCCCCCATAGGTAGTTATAGGCAGGTATACATCCCCCATAGCAGATATAGGCAGATATATGTACCCCATAGCAGTTATAGGCAGGTATATGTCCCCCATAGCAGGTATAGGCAGTTATAGGCAGTTTAATGTCCCCCATAGGCAGGGTTTTAAAAAAAATAAAAAATATAAGTACTCACCTCTTTTCCCCACTGCTCTGATGAGGCTCTCCCTGTGCTCCGTCTTCTTCCTGGCACAGGCGGTGGGATTTGATCAATCCGTTCAGGCAGCGTTATGACAAAGCATGCTGTTTGTGCTGGATACTCCGGAAGGCCGCATGTCTTCTTGTGGCCTTCTGGAGTCCTATTGCGGAGCAGGGAGCACTCGCTCTTCACTCTGCAATAGTATCTTCAGCTGTTTGGACTCCCAGAGGAAGCGCATTCAAGTGAAGAGATCCTCACCGGCGCCACAGGCCATGGCAGCGCCCGGACGCTGATGGGTATCTCAGGAATCAGATGTATGCGCTCCCAGAGGAAAAAAAAAATTTATACTCACCTACTGGGTTGACTTTATTGAGGCGGTCACCCTGTAAATAGGTATTTAGGGTATAACAGGGACAGTAACTTCCCCATTCCACAGCCTGTAACCTCTATATTACCTGTAAGACTCAACTCTTTCTTACCATTTGCAATTTTCATTTGTGTGACACATTGGCTATATATCTATACCAGAAGTTTGCTGTACGTACACCATATAGAAAGCCCCATCTGCATGTTTTTCTCACTATTTGAAATCCGAATAAACCTTCCCCGTTTTAGGTCAATTATGAACCAAAATTATTTATATTTGCCAAAGGGCAAAATAATGAGAGAGAGAATTTTTAAAGCATTTTTATTACTTTCTACAAAATCAAAAGTTTCCATACATTTCATTAGTATTTGGTAGCATTGCCCTTAAACTGTAGGACTTGGGTCAAACGTTTTGGATCCTTCCACAAGCTTCTCACAATAGTTGGTAGGATTTGGCCCATTCCTCCTGACGGAACTGGTGTAACTGGGCCATGTTTGTAGGTTACCTTTTCGGCTTTGCCCATACATTTTCAATAGGATTGAGATCAGGGCTTTGTGACGGCCACTCCAAAGCATTGACTTGGTTCTCCTTAAGCCACTTTGTACCAGTTTGGCTGTATGCTTTGGGTCATTGTCCATTTGGAAGACCCAATTAGTATTGTAGGCTGAAGCCTTCCTACAAGATGACTAAGAGGACAGTTTTGCTGGCCAATTTCCATTTTTTTGTTTGCCTTCCTACAAGATGTCAGAGGGGTGTCCCAGTGTAAGCAGTGAGATGATATTTTTGTGCTTGGAGGTGTTTATAGCCATGTGTGATGTGTTTGGCCAGGGTGCGCTGCACTGTCAAGCACATGGGCCCAAAATGCTGTTAAGAAGGCCCTCCTGGGGACCTCAACTTGTTGTCATGGGTCGCGCCGCAGCCCCCACCGGTCCCCGTGCGCCAGGAGCGAGTGGCGCCGCGGTCCGCATACCGGGCCGCTGGCGCACTCGCTCTCCTGAGCGCAGCTGCTCACCATACCACCCCCCGCTTCCTCGCGCCCGTCTGCTTTCTCACCGGACATGAAGGCCTACTATCTGCATGTGCGTCAGGTCCTTAGACGTCTGCGGGAAAACCGTCTACATGCCAAACTGGAGAAGTGCCGGTTCCATCAAACCAGTCTGCCCTTCCTCGGCTACATTATTTCGGACAAGGGACTTCAAATGGACCCAGCCAAACTGTCCGCCGTTTTGCAGTGGCCTCGTCCAGTTGGTTTTAGGGCCATACAGCACTTCGTAGGCTTCGCCAACTACTACCGCCAGTTTATCCCCCACTTCTCCTCGGTGGTAGCTCCTATTGGGGCTCTTACTAAGAAGTCTGGCAACCCGAAGCAGTGGCCACAAGCAGCTGAAGACGCATTCTCCCGGCTTAAAACGGCATTTGCCCGGCCTCCTGTCTTATCGCGACCCGACACCGAAAAACCTTTTCTCCTGGAGGTTGATGCTTCGGCAGTAGGAGCGGGGGCGGTGCTTACTCAGCGAGATCCCCAGGGCAAGGTCATCACGTGTGGATTCTTCTCCAAGACTTTCTCTCCTGCCTAGAAGAACTACACGATTGGAGACCGTGAGCTCTTAGCCATTAAGCTTGCCCTGGAGGATGGCGTCATCTTCTGGAGGGAGCTCGGCATCCGGTCACGATCTACTCGGACCACAAGAATCTCGCTTACCTTCAGAAGGCCCAGTGCCTTATCCCTCGACAAGCCCGCTGGTCTCTCTTATTCTTCCGTTTCAATTTTACCATCCATTTCCACCCCTCTGAGAAGAATATTAAGGCCGATGCCCTGTCCCGTGCCTCTGACGTTTTAGGTGAGGAACCTCCTCCGTGTCATATCATTCCTCTGGAATGTCTGATTTCGGCGGCTTCTGTTGATCTCCAGCAGGTACCTCCAGACAAGAGCTATGTGCGTCCTGCGCTTCGGCGGAAAATTTTGAAGTGGGGACACTGCTCTCGGATAGCCGGCCACCCTGGAGTACGGAAGACGGGTCAGCTTATTGCCCGCTACTATTGGTGGCCTGAGCTTGTCAAGGATGTCAAAGACTTTGTTGAGTCATGTCCTACTTGTGCTCGTAATAAGATGTCCCATCTCAAGCCTGCGGGGCTACTCCTGCCATTGCCCATCCCGGATTGACCGTGGTCTCACATAGCCATGGATTTTATCACGGACCTTCCTCCTTCTGCCGGCAATACGGTCATATGGGTTGTCACGGACCGTTTCTCGAAAATGTTGTATTTCGTTCCTCTACCTGGGTTGCCCTCTGCTCCTCGCCTCGCAATATATATTTCGCCTGCATGGTCTTCCACGACATATTGTTTCGGATTGGGGAGTACAGTTCGTGTCCCGATTCTGGCGGTCCCTCTGTGCCCAGTTGAAGGTAAATTTGGACTTTTCCTCGGCCTACCACCCACAGTCTAACAGGCAGGTGGAACGGGTCAACGAGATCCTGGGGAATTATCTACGCCATTTTGTGTCGGCTCAACAGGACGACTGGTCCAGCTTGTTGTCCTAGGAGGAATTCTCTTACAACTCCTTGGATTCCTAGTCAACAGGTGCCTCGTCCTTCTTCGTGGTTTATGGACAATATCCCCGCCCTTCCCTTCCACTGTCATCGGCTTCAGACGTTCCCGACATGGATATGTTGGTCCGGGGTCTAAAGGCCATTTGGAAGGACGCGTTGCATTCTCTGCGTCGAGCCTCCGCTCAAATGAAGAATAGAGCAGACAAGAGTAGAAGGCCTTCCCCGTCTTTTGCTCCTGGGGATAAAGTCTGGCTATCTTCAAAATATGTCCGTCTGAAAATTCACAGCTACAAGTTGGGTCCTCTGTAGCTTGGTCCATTTGTGGTCCTGAAGAGGATTAATCCCGTGGCCTACAAGCTCCGGCTCCCTCCCACTATGCGCATCTCAAACTCCTTCCATGTCTCTCTGCTCAAACCATTATTCTTAAAGGGGATTTGCCAAGATGTGCCTTATCTGCTAAGAAGCAAAAGTAAACAAGCCACGCTGAGCTGAGAGAGCGAGACACAGCCAGAGCACAGAGCCTGCATAAGGGATCGTGTGTAATGTTCACTCAAATAATCTCACTACAACTAGTGGATTCTGTATACAAAAGACAACACCATTTTTACACAGCCTCTTGAAAGCTCCTTCATGTTCCCTGTCATCAGATAAAGCAGGGATCTGCTCAGATAATCACATTACAACTAGTGGATTCTGTATACAAAAGACAACATATTTCTCCCCATCCCCTTGAAAGCTTCTTCACGCTCCCTTTCATCAGATAAGAAGTGTGCTTTGCGCAAGCCCGGCCAGCAGCTCCTATCACTCTGCCTAGTCTTACCTAATGCAAGCTTTTAAGTAATGAAGGGCAGGTAAGGCAGCCTGTAGCTCTCACAGGCTTCACTTTTTGTAATCACATATATTTAGAAAAGTGATTAAATACCCATTTTGGAGGATCCAACGTCAACATTACATCGTGGCAAAACCCCTTTAAATAGGTTTTCTCAGAAGGTGGCGCCCCCTTCTCCGGTGGCTGATGTTTCAGATGTCTTCACCGTAAAGGAAATTTTGGCCATGAAGACAACCAAGGGGAAGTGTTATTTCCTTATCGACTGGGAGGGGTTTGGACCAGAAGAAAGATCGTGGGAGCCGGAGGACAACATTATGGACCGAAAATTACTTCAGAGGTTTCTCCAGACCAGAAGGAGGGGGAGGCCAAAGGAGGGGGGGTACTGTCACGGGTCGCGCCGCAGCCCGCAGGATGGGCTGCGGGCGCACCCGTGCCCCCACCGGTCCCCGTGCGCCAGGAACGAGTGGCGCCGCGGTCCGCATACCGGGCCGCGGGCGCACTTGCTCTCCTGAGCACAGCTGCTCACCGTACCACGCTCCCGCTTCCTTTAAAGGGCCAGCGCGCCGGTAATTGGTGATTGCCGGCGGCTGACCCTATATATTGGCTCCACGTCCAGCAAACCCTTGCCGAGTCCATAGTGCCTGTACTTATGCGATGAAGCCTTCTAGTATCCCAGTTAGCCTTCTTCGTGTACCAGTCCCGTTTGCACACGTCCTTCGACCACGAACCTTCGCTGCCTGCCCTGACCTTCTGGCCTGTCCCCGACTACGAGTTCGTCTGCCAATTCTGTACCACGTTGCACCTCGGCTACCGCCGCAAGCAAGTACATCAGGGGTAGCGACCTGGTGGAATCCCGCCGCAGCAAGTCCATCCCGCTTTGCGGTGGGCTCTGGTGAAAACCGGGACCCACTTAGACTCTGCTCCCTGGTGTAGCCCGTACTATCGCCTGCGATGGCCCAGTGGATCCACTACTCCCAGTCGTTACACTTGTGTTAGTGTCCCCATGAACCAGTTGCCTCAAAGTCCCGTATATGACTGGGAAGTATAACTATACAGTGCCTCTGCAGTTTATGGTGGAGCTACCAACTGTCTCACAGATTCAGCAATGCCAGAAGCTATGTCCCATGGACTGTAGGTTGCACATTATGTCTCCATGGCTCCTAGTGGTAGCTTACTAATGCCTTTTGTAGAGTCGGTCACATACTTGGTTGCTGGTTTTCTGTTGCCTTTTTCTAAGACACCCCCAAACTAAGGGTAGTTATTTAACACTTGCTGTTCAGAAAGACCGGCTTATAGTAAAACAGTTAATGTTGTCCACAGCAACCAATATGAGTGCAGCCTTCATTTCTTATACTGCTCTGGAAAGATGACAGCTGAACTCTGATTGGTTGCAATGGACAACAAAGATAGTCTTAGTGTTAGACAATTTTGATAAATGAGGCCCAACATGTAATAAATTGCAATCCAAGCAGAACCAGAAGTATACAGCAATCAACAGGGGACACTGATAACATACAATTACAATTATAGTGGTCGTCATATAATAAGCAACGATAATGTTCCTCTTATATTGCCCCAGGTTTATAGAGAGAGAAAGTCGTTAGGTGGATTAGGTGAATTTGATGTAATTTAGAAACAGAGGGCGATATGTATGAACGGGGCTGCAACAGTTTTCTGGTGTAATTTGAGCTAAGAACAATGTATGAGCAGGTGCACTCCAAACTTTGCCCAATAAGTGCCTTTGTAATGCGCCAAAGACACTTTTTAATGCGCAAAAGATTTAGGGCGTTTTCGGGGCATCGCACCATATCCATAGGACTAGACACATTTAGGATTCTTTGACGCCAAACCTAGGCACATATCTGTTAGAACAGTCAGACCAGGGCAAAGGTGGTGCCTGAGCAAGACTTGTGGTATTGGCTCTACACTGCCCTGTATGTATGACCTGCAGAAGAACAGCCAGACCAGGGTAAAGGTGGTGCCTGAGCCAGACTTGTGGTATTGGCTCGACCCTGCACCTGTATTTATGACCTGCAGAAGAACAGAACAGGGTAAAGGTGGTGCCTGATCCAGACTTGTGGTATTTACTCTACACTGCCCTGTATGTATAATCTGCAGAAGAACAGCCAGACCAGGGTTAAAGGTGGTTCCTGAGCCAGACTTGTGGTATTGGCTCTACACTGCCCTGTATGTATGACCTGCAGAAGAACAGACCAGGGTAAAGGTGGTGCCTGAGCCAGACTTGTGGTATTGGCTCTACACTGCCCTGTATGTATGAGCTGCAGAAGAACAGACCAGGGTAAAGGTGGTGCCTGAGCCAGACTTGTGGTATTGGCTCTACACTGTGCCTGTATGTATGACCTGCAGAAGAACAGCCAGACCAGAGTAAAGGTGGTGCCTGAGCCAGACTTGTCGTTTTGTCTCTAAACTGCCCTGTATGAATAACCTTCATAAGGACAGCCAGAACAGGGTAAAGGTGGTGCCTGAGCCAGACTTGTGATATTATATTTACTATTTTGCCATAGGCAAACTTAAACTCTATCAGTTCTCTATCTATTAAACACTAAAACGTAACTTTTATTACATCTAACTCTTAACCTCTATACACACTATTTAAAAACCTGATCTCTATCCTCATCATTTAACCCTTTTTGCTTCTGAAAGAGGGAATAACTCCTTTCTATCATCAAGTCTGGTGGAACCCCACCTATTAACAGGAGAGCCTTATATCTATAGCAAAGTACTAGCTTCAGTAAGGGATCCCAAGCCAACTACTTGGGCAGTCGTCCCTAATCTCATAGACACAGAACAAATAAGGCCCCCTTGTGAACCGTCTGCAGCAGGTGGACACTTGTAGAAGAGAGGTGAGAGATCACAATTTAAAACGTCATGCCTGACCTCGCCGACATGTTTCGCCAGCTAACCTGGCTTCATCAAGGCTTAGAGGTCCGATCACATGTGGCCTGAGCTCACTTCCTTTTATATCATGTTAGGTAAACACCCCATTCAGGTGCTCACCAATTAGCCATCAGAGAATCCACATAAAGCCCACTCCCCTTCCGCGCGTGCACACTCATAACATGTCCTGCTAAAGCTGCCACCATGCTCTCATGAGCCAACACCCTTCAGTCAAATTCGCCATCTCCATAACAGGCTTGCTCCCCATCTTACCGTACTGCCCGTGCCAATGCACTGCACCAACAAACACCTCAGCCCTCACTGGGATGGGCTTCCATCTCACTTCTCTCATATTATTGCAACTGCGTGCCAGGTTGTTGGCTCATGAGAGCATGGTGGCAGCTTTAGCAGGACATGTTATGAGTGTGTGCGCGCGGAAGGGGGAGTGGGTTTTATGTGGATTCTCTGATGGCTAATTGGTGAGGAGCACCTGAACGGGGTGTTTACCTAACATGATATAAAAGGAAGGGAGCTCAGACCACATGTGATCGGACCTCTAAGCCTTGATAATGCCAGGTTAGCTGGCGAAACATGTCGGCGAGGTCAGGCATGACGTTTTAAATTGTGATCTCTCACCTCGGTCTACAAGTGTGACCTGCTGCAGGGCGGTTTTCACAAGGGGGCCTTTTTTGTTCTGTGTCTATGAGATTAGGGACGACCCGCCCAAGTAGTTGGCTTGGGATCCCTTACTGAAGCTAGTACTTTGCTATAGATATAAGGCTCTACTGTTAATAGGTGGGGTTCCACCAGACTTGATGATAGAAAGGGAGTTATTCTCTCTTTCAGAAGCAAAAAGGGTTAAATGATGAGGATAGAGATCAGGTTTTTAAATAGTGTGTATAGAGGTTAAGAGTTAGATATAATAAAAGTTACTTTTTTAGTGTTTAATAGATAGAGAACTGATAGAGTTTAAGTTTGCCTATGGCAAAATAGTAAATATAGTGATCAAAAGTCACTCTTTGTTCTCTTGCGAGATTCCCAATTTTTTGGAGATTATGAGACTTGTGGTATTGGCTCTACACTGCCCTGTATGTATGACCTGCAGAAGAACAGCCAGACCAGGGTAAAGGTGGTGCCTGAGCCAGACTTGTGGTATTGGCTCTACACTGTGCGTGAATGGATGACATCAAGAAGAACAGCAATACCAGGGTAAAGGTGATGCCTGAGCCAGACTTGTCATATTGGCTCTACACTGCCCTCTATATATGACCTGCAGAGGAACAGCCAGACCAGGGTAAAGGTGGTGCCTGAGCCAGACTTGTGGTATTGGCTCTACACTGCCCTGTCTGTATGACCAGTGAAGTTGATTCTTGGAGCCCACTGGTAGAGTTGATTCTTGGGGCCCACCATAGGAGTTGATTTATGGGGGTCACCAAGGGAGTTGATTCCTGGTGCCCATCAGTGGAGATGATTCTTGAGGTCCACCAGTTGAGTTGATTTCTGGGTTACCAGTGTAATTGATTCTGGGGCCCACCAGTTGAGATGATTCTTGGGGCCCTCTAATGGAGTCTTGGGGTCCTCCAATGGAATTGATTCCTGGAACCCGGCAGTGGAATTGATTCTTGGGTACACCAGTAGAGGTTCTGGGTTCCACCCTACAGCTGCTGTACATGACTGCACATGGTTCTTGCACTTTGGCTTTTCCTCTCTGACTCTCTTTCTCTGCCTTGCTCTCTGAAAGGAAGCTCAAGACCTGCCATGCCAAGAGGCCCACTGGGAGTGTCCCCTGTGGGCTAGTTCAAGCTTACTTGTAGGGCAGCACTTTTTAGCCATATCTAGTGTCCTCTGTATCCTTGTCAACCCCTGTGTCCTCTCATTCCTACAGCATTATGGCTCACTAGTTCACATGTAATCCACATGTTGTACATAGGAACCCATACTGGTCAATATATTTATATGTAAATTTGACTTTTAGCACGGGGCCTTCTTCGAGCTTACACACAGACTCTGGCCTTGTGTGCCCATAGATAAACCTGGCCCTTGCTATGGGATCTTAATAATTGTTAATGGGCCTGGCTCTTGTTTCTCTTTATCCTTTCTATAGTAAAAATTCCTGCATTAAAATGCTTTATGTGGCTATAAAATAATGTAATCCATAAAAAAAATAGATTTTCGGTCAAACGTATTAAAGTCCTGCCGAAACGCCAAAATTATTTGTCGTATAATGAGCAACATAAAAAGAGTTATTTGAAACGCAGTGGATTTTATTTTCCTGTGCTGATTATTAATAGCATGTAAATGTAATTCTTATTTATTTTATGCAGGAGACAGCTTTGTCGAGCCTGCATTCAATTCACCGACATGTGGTTGTATTTACTGGGTCAGGGTGTTAAAATGGCTACACGATAAAAGCTATATGTTAGGATATCGCTATTGACAGTCACAATTTCCTGTATCTCATGTTCCAGATGGGTGACCGTGTATTCCTCGGAGATTATGTCTTCATAACAGTAACAACACAATGATGAAGTTTTATCAGAAGAAAAAAAAGTTTTGGCCCCCGGTCCTTGAGCTAAAACTTGGCACAGATACATCCCAACGTCTGTGACATCAACTGTTTCCAATTAGCAGTTGTTTATCAAACAATTTTTTTGGCCAATAAAAAATGATCCCGTTCTGAAGGTAGGTGTCATAGCTGATACTGTAATGACCATGTCCAAGTTGAAATTCATTTTCTGAAGTTTTTTTTCTTTGGCTTCTGAATTTTTGGCTGAAGAATTTGAACCGGGAAAAGTCCTCCTGAGATTTTTCTTTAGGAAGCAGAACGTATTATGAGAGCTGCTCAAGATGACAGAGGTGTGGAAGTTTTTGAAAATGGGAGCTTTGGGTAATCTCTACTTGTTAGTCTATGTCTACACAGTGGAGTTAAAATACTGTTAGAATTCTGATGGCTTTTTAACATCGCTGTGCCATTTTTTTTTTGGCACAGGTGTGCACTGAGAACTGCTGTCAGTTTTCGGATTACCTGCCGGTCCAGTACATTAACTGTATGGGAATCCGGTGGAAGATACAACATGTTTTAACATACGCCGGAATCTGGCGGTTTTCGGAACTGACCAGGAAAGTTCCGTGCTCTGTTGACTACAGCATGGATTTTCTATTGCGGCCAATAGGGCATTGGTTAAGTTAGATTTTCAGCGGATTCTAGATACTGAATCCACCGAAAATCTGACCAAAAACCAGTGCCGTTTAGATGAGGCCTTAGAAAGGGTCTCCTGACAATAAGCTCATCACAAAGGGAGACCTGTATGAAAAGGGTTTTCATACATTTCTGTTAAATGCAGCAAAAATGAGCGGGTTGTGATGTATAATGCTCCAAACGAATGTGTTAGGTGCATTGTTCGCAAGACTCAAACCTTTTTTTAATGAGGGGGTGTTCTGGGAGTGTTCTGGGGGCGTCGCACCACACACGTAATATTAGACACATATATGAATGCAGGTTGGCAAAATGAGGCACATTACTGCTCGGACAGGCAGACCTATCTCAATGTGGCCTGCAGAATTGAAGTGGAGCTAGATTTGCTGTTAGGGCAAAAAATGGCCAATGTCACTCCACACCAGTACAATAATAAAAAATAATTTATGATAATTATCAAACTATATGAAATTAAATTATTTAAATTTAATAAGAAATGTTATATAAAATTTATATAAAAATATATAATATCCCCAAAATATAAAAATATCTCCTATAAAATGTATTTAAAATTATTAGAATCTGAAACTAATTTTACATTAAATAATCCACTGATGTTGTTGTTCAGATTTTACAATTTTTAATTTTTACTACATTAAATTTGAAAATTAATTTTTGCTGCTCTCATCCTTTATTCTACAGACAGCAAGAGCCGGCACAGCACAGATATTGCTGGGACCTGTGGTTCACCAAGCAGGATCAGTACCATGGTTTCTATTCACTGACATGCTATTCTAATGACTTTTCTTTTATTTCCAGCCAATCTGTAGCCTTTATACACGTTTGGGGCATTACTAATGCGCCAAAGTTCTGTAACGCGCCAAACACACCGACGAGGCGCGATGAACTTTGGACTCCATTTATGAATGTACAAAAAACACTTTCATACATTCAGGTGCATTATACACTGAAAACGTGATGCGATGATTCACTTCGGAGCGCCTTCTTTCATACATGTCTCCCAAAGTGTCCCCTGCTGTGACCTCCACCAATCAACTGTTGTCTTGTTAAACCTGGCAGCACCACCAGAGTGGGAAGTAAGCTTTACATAGTGCCCAATTTATCATTTGTTAGCCCAAATCATCAACTCCACCCCCCCCCCCCCCCCCTGTCCAATGCCGGTGATATTTACCCTGCTGAAAAGCATAGTTGCCAACTTTTGAAAGTGGAAAAGCAGGAGATTGAAGATGGCGGTGCGCGTGGACACGCCCATCTTGTTGGTGTGCCACTCCCCTTAAAAAGCCACATCCACTCCACCTAACTGCATAACGGCTTTGGAAGAAAGCAAGGTAGAGGCCTCCTCTAGCCAGGTAGTAGCCCCCATAACCAGGTAGTGCCCCTTACAGGCAGGTAGATGCCCCTTGTAGCCAAGTAGATGCCCCCTTGTAGCCAAGTAGATGCTCCCTTGTAGCCAAGTAGATGCTCCCTAGCAGCCAGGTAAATGCCCCCTTGTAGCCAGGTAGTGCCCCCTCTGTTGCCAAGTAGAGCCCAATTTGTAGCCAAGTAGATGCCCCCTTTGTTGTCAGGTAGTGCCCCTTTGGTGTCAGGTATATGCCCCCTTTGTTGTCAGGTAGATGCCCCTTTGTTGTCAAGTAGATGCCCCCTTTGTTGTCACATAGTTGCCCCCTTTGTTGTCAGGTTGTTGCCCCTTTGTTGTCAGGTAGTGCCCCCTTTGTTGTCAGGTAGATGCCCCCTTTGTTGTCAGATAGTGCCCCCTTTGTAGTCAGGTAGATGCCCCCTTGTTTTCAGGTAGATGTCCCCATTGTAGCCAGGTAGATACCCCCTTTGTTGTCAGGTAGAGCCCCCGTTGTAGGCAGGTAGATGCCCCCTTTGTGGTCAGGTAGATGCCCCCTTTGTAGTCAGGTAGTTGCCTCCTCTGTTGCCAGGTAGATGCCCCCTTTGTAGCCAGGTAGATGCCCCCTTTGTTGTCAGATAGTGCCCCATTTATTGTCAGGTAGTTGCCCCAATTGTTGTCAGGTAGTTGCCCCCTTTGTTGTCAGGTAGAGCCCCCTTTGTAGCCAGGTAGATGCCCCCTTTGTAGTCAGACAGTGCCCCCCCTATAGCTAATAAAAATAAAATAATAAAATCCAGTTACCTCACCGGGCTCCCTGCAGCGCGGCCAGCTCCGGACATCTCCTGGCCGACCGACTCAGCGTCGCAGGGGGAGTGAGTGCAGCCGCGCGATATACCCCCTGCGACACTGAGGTGTATGTACAGCGCACCGGCCGGCGCTGTACATACAGGGGGAGAAGGGAGGAGAGGAACGATCCCTCCTGCCTCCTCCCTGTACGGCAGCTGCATGGAGCGTGCAGCTGCTGATTGACTGTGCGGCTGCGGCCACACAAGTCAGTGAAACTCGCCGGGCGGGTGAACGGCTGTTGCGGCTGCTTTACCCACCTGTAGGAGCTGCCCGGTGGTGCCAGAGTAGTGCACCAGCGCTACTCTGGCGCCGCGGTCATTTAAAGAACCCCCGCTGCCTGCTGGCAGCGGGAGGTTCGCCAACTCTGCCGGGGTAGCGGGGGGGGGGACCCCATTAGCGGGACCCCCCGCCAAAAGCGGGAGAGTTGGCATGTATGCTGAAAAGCGAGATTGTATCCCAACCCTCAAAATACACTTTTTGTTGTATATTTATGTTGTATGTTTTTATATGGTTTGAGGACTATCAGTAATTGAATTTAAAACTCCGGTTCCATTTTTTTTTACTATTTAATTTTAACAGTCCATTGGTTGTAGGATGTCTTCATATTTTCTATTCAAACCTTCCAGCCTAATTGTCAATTCCAATGGCTCTTCTCATTTTTGCAAGAGAAAAGAAGAAAGGCGAAGGTAATGCTGGCAAATGAGAATTCCAGGGCAGTAAGGGCCTCATGTACGAAGCCTGTCTAGGTCTAAGACTTTCTTTGTTGCCCATGGCAACCAATCAGAGAACATAGCAACTAATCAGAGCCCATAGCAACCAATCAGAACCCATAGCAACCAATCAGAGCCCATAGCAACCAATCAGAACCCATATTAACCAATTAGAGCTCATAGCAACTTATCAGAGCCCATAGCAACCAATCAGAGCTCATAGCAACCAATCAGAGCCCATAGCAAACAATCAGAGCTCATAGCAACCTATCAGAGCCCATAGAAACCAATCAGAGCCCATAGCAATCTAAGAAAATTAGAGTCCCATATGCATTTCATATACTGTTCTGGAAAAATGAAAGCTGAACTCTGATTGGTTGCTATGAGCTCTGATTAGTTGCTATGAGCTGTGATTGGTTACTGTGTGCTCTGATTGGTTGCTATGAGCTGTGTTTGGTTGCTATGGGTTCTGATTGGTCGCTATGAGCTGATTGGTTGCTATGGGCTCTGATTGGTTTCTATGAGCTGATTGGTTGCTATGGGCCCTGATTGGTTGCTATAGGCAACAAAGAAAGTCTTAGACCTAAACAGCTTTCATACATGTGGCCCTCTTAATTTAAGGGGTGTTCCTGTATCACACATTGATTGCCTTTAATAGGATATGCCATCAATGTATGATAGGTGCAGGTGCAAGTACAGCGCTAGCGCTACCAACTCTCCGCTGCTCCGTTGATAGACTATCAATGTGTAAGATGGGACCACCCCTTTAACCCTTTCACGCACCGTACCATAAGTCCAAATAGTGTGAAGGGTGTATGGAGCGAGTTCACCCACAGAGCCCGCTCCATGCACAACAGGTGACGATTGCTCCCTCCCTGCCATGTAATTGCAGGGTGATGAATTGTTGCCAAGGACAGACAGAGACCTCATGCAGGCTTCTGTAGCTGCCATGTTGGTACAAATTTAACCCCAATCGGGGTGGTGCAAAATCCGTATTATAGTTCGTTTTGGTCTCCCC
>JAODAL010012565.1:0-94900 GCA_025379985.1 Phyllomedusa bahiana
TTTTTAGTCCAATTCCATAGGTTTATGAATGAGAAGTTGGGGTTTCGGGGGTTTTGCGCTCCTTGGCCTGGTAGAAGACTTAATTCAGACTAAGTAAGAAAGACATTTTATACAGATACTGATGTTTTATGCCAGAAAGACATTCTGTTAAATTGGAAGCCTCCGAAAACCCCGTCCTTTTACGCCACTGGAAGCAAATTGTTAATGGAGATTTTGTCATTATAAAGGCTTATTTTTGAGGCCAGGGGTGTCCCGGACAGGTTCATTGACATTTGGGGCCTTTGGCTCGCCTCTCAGTCCTGTTAGGTACTAGACTCTTGAGTGCGTGTTGGGGCGCAGGTGGGGGGATGTAATTGTAATCAGGACTACTGACTCGGATGCTAGATTAATTGAATGAATGGTGTGAATGGGGGTGAATGTTTTCTTACCCGTTTTAAATTTAGTGCATCTGCTTTTATTACATTTGTTTGACGTTGGAATCTGAACGAATTGTAGGAATTGTTTTTCCGCCTATAAAGGATAGGTTGTGATACCTCATGTAATGCAAATTTTGGAAGGTTTGAATGTTAATGATGGATGGTTGTAATTGGGTTTCTAATTTGTTTTGTAAAAAGAAAAATGTCTTCTTAAAATAAACACTTTAATAAAAAAAAAGATTATGCAGCCACATATCTGGATGATGTAGCAATCTACAGTGCCGATTGGGATTCCCATCTGGTTAAGGTGCAAGCGGTCCTAGACGCAATAGGTACCGCCGGCCTAACGGCCAATCCACAGAAATGGGCGATCGGCTAGAGGAGTCTCGCTACCTCGGCTACAACATCGGTCGAGGGATCATCAAACCCCAAGTAGATATGCTTGAAGCCATTAGGAATTGGCCTCAACCTGTGTCCAAAAAACAGGTTAGAGCCTTCAGAGGCATTGCAGGCTATTACAGGAGATTCGTGCCAGGCTTTGCCTCAATAGCTGCCCCTCTCACAGACCTCACCAAGGGAGCGAAGTCCACCATGGTAAAGTGGAATCCTGAGGCCGAACAAGCCTTCCAAAAACTCAAGGAGGTTCTATGTAAGAGGTCTGTGCTGATCAGCCCTAATTTTAGGGAAGAATTCCTGGTGCAGACGATGCCTCAGAAATAGGCTTAGGAGTTGTCTTGTCCCAAAGGGTTAATGGGTAAGAGCACCTGATTGTGTACCTTAGCCGGAAGCTGTCGACAGCAGAAAAAAATTATTCCATTGTGGAGAGGGAATGTCTGGCCCTGAAGTGGAAACAAATCTTCAGTGGATGCAGACTGAATATCACTTTTATAATTTATTACGTATAAAGAACAACCACTTAAAAACAATACAGTGGGTTACTTGCGTTTATCGTAATAGGCATGTGGCCAGCAGTCCAGCAAAGTCCATGTATGGCATATATTATTCCTGCCTTTCCGGCATAGTAGCTCCAGCGTCTTCCAGCTTGGAGTCAAGCAAGCAAGTGGACAGGCTGCCTTCACCACGCACGCGCGGACGTTTCGGGAGCCCCTCCCCCTTTCACCCGTGCTTGACAACGGGATAGGACTCTCCAGAAACGTCGCGCGTGCGCTGTGAAGGCCCCAGAGCCGCCAAAGCTCACAATGGATACATGGGTAAAAGCAGATATTAGTTCGTTATCTACCATCATACCGCATCATCTAGCTCTGGTAGCACTTAATTTGTTCTTATCTACTTAAAGTACATAGTAGTGAAATTTTGTCTAATTAAATGATCTCAACTGTATTATTTCTTTTGAGTCAATTTTTTTTTATGTTGTTTTTTACTTACAAATTATGGGAACAGTGATGGGAGTGAGATTCTCACCACAGATAATAGGAATGGTAACCAAAGAGCTTTAGAGGTGAACTCCATGGTCAAAACACAGCAGTGTCAGATTGTGACATTACTCACTGAATTAAAGAATGGCTAAGAGCAAAGCATTGAAATATTCTGAAGTGGCTTCTATGAGTCCTGGACACAATCCTATTGAACATCTGTGGAAGGAGCTAAAACCTTCAGTCTGAAGAAGGCACATGCGCACCTGAGACAGCTGGAGCAGTTTGTTTTGGAGGAGTAGACCAAAATAACCACAGATATGGGCAGGATTCTCATTGAGAGTTACATAAATTGTTTATTTGTAGTGATTGCCTCAAAAGGTTTTGCAACAAAATATTAAGTTAATTGCACCATCATTTTTGTCAAGGCAGGTTTCATTAGTTTGATTTTTTTTATAATTTTTCGGTTGAACCAAAATTCAAAAGTAACGTCTGATTCTAGTTGATTCTCAGTAAATTAAATGTTTTTATTATTTTTGTCAGTTTTAAGTTATTTCAGTGACTATTGTGTTTTTTTCTTTAATGGAAGGGTATCAACAATTTTGTTCACGTGATAATTCTCTCCTGACAGACTTCAATACACTTTTTCTCTCTTTCTTGCTCTCTTTCTGCTCTCTCTTTTTCACTTTGATTCTGTGAGTCTTTCCTTGTGTTATAGACCTCTGCTTCTTCCTGCTTTACTGCTGGCAAATGTGCAGGTGACCCCTCATATACCACAACAGCAGGTACTAAACACTACCTAAAACTCTTCAACTCACAACCTTAAGGGTATGTGCACACGGCGTGTTGGATACGATTTGGGATCCGTGTTTAGATGAGTGTTTGGACACGCATCTATCAATGTGCAGTGTGTTTTACGCTGCTTTCAATGTAAAACACTCATCGGTGTTCAGACGAATGTTCACTGTGTGTTTTACATGCGTCTTTCTGCTGCGTCTTTCTGATCCGTTCAAAGAATTGTCATGTCATTCTTGATCCGAAAGACGCAGCAGACACTATATTTAAAACTATAGTAGGTGTTCCTGCTGCAGCCAAAACGCACCCAAACACGCACGTACGCGTTGGATGCGATTTACACAGCGCTTTTGGATGCATTTTTCGGATCCAAAGTGAATCCAACTTCAATTGACTTTTATCTGTGTTTCCCCATCCACTCTTCTAAGGCAGTGTTCACACGGCTTATTTAAGCCGTAATTGCGGGACGGATTTCGCCCGCAGTTACAGCTTGAATAAGGGGTGGGACGGGGGCGGGGCCGGAGCGCGGCGGGGGAGCCGCTCGCCGGCCCCATAGACAACGCATTATTTACGGCGCGTACGCGCCGTAAATAATGTGCATGTCACTTTCTCCCCGCGGCGGATTCGCCGAGCGGGGAGGAGGAGGGAAAACCATTAGTTCTCTTTGAGAACTGTGGATTACTGTAATGACAGGGACGGATTGGAGCTGTACTGCAGCGCAAATCCGGCGCGCAGTACGGCTCCAATCTGCGCCAAAATAAGCCGTGTGAACGAGGCCTAAGAGTCTCCTGGAATTTCTCCTGATTAGCTGCAGGTGACATATGATACTGACATTTAAAGCATCGGTATGCCTTAATTAAGGGTGCTTTCACACTGTGCGTTTTTGATGCGTTTTTTCAATGCGTTATTTTGTGCAGGAAGGCACAGCATTTATTGATGTGCCTTCCTGCACAAAAAACGCATTGAAAAAACGCATAAAAAAAATACACCAAAAACGCACCGTTTGAAAGCACCCTAAAGTGCAAATTCATATACACATGGTACATATAATAAAATTAACCACCAGCAGGAGCTAAAGGGTGCTTTCACACAGCGCAGTTTTGGTGCAGTTTTAACTGCACTACAATTAAACTGCCATTATTACCAGCAAGCCTGTATCAGTTGTATAAATTGTTCAAAAAGGTGTTTCAAGTAAGTACCGTATATACTTGAGTATAAACCGAGTATAATGGCCCAAGCGCCAGCAGGGACACTTCTGCTACATGTGACTCTTCAGGGAGCGCATATAGCAGAATCCCAAATAACCCGACAGCGTCTGGACGCTGCCGTGGCCCGGGTGCTGTCGGCGATCTCTTCACCTGTATGCGACTCCTCCTGGAACGCATACAGGAGAAGATACCACTGCGGAGTTTCCGGCACAGGCAGCATGTGTCACCACGTTACCTGCGCAGCCTGATGACATGACCCCGCCTGTGCCAGAAGACAGAACGTCTGGGAGTCAGAGCAGCGAGGGAGTGAGGTACGCGCTTGTATTTTTTTTTTTTTTTCAAAACCCTGCCTGTACCTGCCTGTAAGGGATATTAATCTGCTTATAGGGACATATATCTGCCTATAACCTTTCTATGAGGACATATACCTGCCTATTACCTGCCTATGAGGACATATACCTGCCTATAACCTGTCTATACCTGCCTATAACCTGCCTATAGGGACATATATCTGTCTATACCTGCCTATAACCTGCCTATAGGGACATATACCTGCCTATACCTGCCTATGGGGGACATATACCTGCCTATAGGGACATATACCTGCCTATAACCTGCCTATGATTACATATACCTGCCTATGAGGACATATATCTGCCTCTTACCTGCCTATGGGAACATATGCCTGCCTATAACCTGACTATGGGAAGATATGCCTGCCTATAACCTGCCTATGGGGGACATATACCTGCCTATAACCTGCCTATGATTACATAACCTGCCTGTGAGGACATATACCTGCCTATTACCTGCCTATGGGAACATATGCCTGCCTATAACCTGCCTATGGGAATGTATGCCTGCCTATAACCTGCCTATGGGGGACATATACCTGCCTATAACCTGCCTATGGGGGACATATACCTGCCTATAACCGGCCTATGGGGGACATATACCTGCCTATGGTACATTAACCTGCCTATTGGGGAACTTAAACTGTCAATACCTGCCTATGTAATTTTATGGGTATCCATTTTTTTTTTTATTTACCAGTAGCTGCTGCATTTTCCACTTTAGGCTTATACTCGAGACAATAAGTTTTCCCAGTTTTCTGTGGCAAAATTAGGTGCCTCGACTTATATTCGGGTCGGCTTATACTTGAGTAAATACGTTAATCAATTACTGTGTGTGAAGTCTTGTGGATTAGGGTGTTTTCATACAGTGCATTTTTGGTGCGTTTTTGATGCTTTTTTAATGCATTTTATGTGCAGGAAGGCACAGCAATTAATGCTGTACATTGCTGCACAAAAAAATGCGGTACAAATCGCGATTTTTCCATGATTTTTGCCGCAATTTTTGTGCAGCAAAGTACAGAATTCATTACTGTGCCTTCCTGCACCAAAAACGCACTGTGTGACAGCACCCTTAGGCTACGTTCAGTATACAGTATAGACTGTCGACATATGTTTAATATGTTAGCATGGCTTTCAGCCATTCCTGGGTTGGCTTTTCATTGGGAGTGAGCATAGAGCAGGGTGGGTGCTCACTCCCCATGGTTCCACTCCAGGAACAGAGGTGTGAGTCACAGCTTCAATCTTAGGGCTTGTTCACACGGAGTTTTCACTCCGTGTTAACTACGCTTTTTAGGTCCGTCTCGGGGACCGACAGGACTGACCCAGAGATGGATCTAAATAAATTTGTTTGTGAGATTATCACTGCGGTCTATGAAGAAGACGCGGCGGCATTCACATGAGAGATCGCCGCTGCGTGTTTCCATAGCACAGCTCGAGTCCGTCTTTGCATGTCAATTCTTTCAAAGACGGACCCAAGTTGCACTATGGAAACACGCAGCAACGATCTCTCATGTGAACGCCGCTGTGTATTCCTCATAGCCCGCAGAGATAATCTCACTGCTAATTTTTTTAGATCCGTCTCTGGGTCGGTCCTGTCGGTCCCCGAGACGGATCTAAAAAGCGTAGTTAATAGAGAGATACAGCACACTTCTACAGACTGTGGTACTGCACTGTCAAAAGAAATTAGGTGCTTCTTAACAGGTTAAAGTCAATGATTAAACATTATACAATAAGTCTATTAGATTCCTTCTGTAGCAGCATGAAAATTTTGGACCTAAAGATGGACGTCCTGCATTAAGGCCGTCTTATATCATACATATACAGTATAACAGGGCCACTGATGTATTTAAACCTTATAATAGGCAAATGAAGAGACGTCACTTCCTATTCTGTGACATCTACATAATACAGACAGTGATATGATCAAAACATCACATCCTAGAAGTAACCCAGCACAATGAAGACTTTCCTGCTCCTCTTCCTATCACTGGCCTGCTTGTCAGGTGACATTACTAAAAGACATTACTAGAACATTAGAAAAAAAAGAGATTCCCATCCTTGATGAGAGGTTTTATATGGATGTAACCTTATTCTGTGTATTTTCCAGGTGTCCAGTCTCAAGTACAACTTGTCCAGTCATCAGAACCAGTGGTGGTAAAGCCTGGAAATTCATATAGACTCTCATGTAAAGCTTCTGGATTCACCTTCAGTGACCACTGGATGAGCTGGGTTAGACAGACACCTGACAGAAGATTACAATGGATCGCTCAGATTAACCCTGATGGTAGTGGCACTTGGTACTATGATGACTCAGTGAAAGGACGATTCACAATCTCCAGAGATAACAGTAACATCATGTTGTATCTACAAATGAACAACATGAAGACTGAGGACACTGCCATGTTTTACTGCGCTAAGCATGCACAGTGATAGAAGACTGTTTCCGACTGTGACATAAACTGGTAGAAAGTTCCATCATGTAACACTAGGTGGCAGCAGAAATTATTTAATATCATAATGAAATGAAGTAACTGTGTAATTCTGAAAAAAATATCATGTAACGGCAGGCAGCTGTAATTACATTCACAGCTATCGCTGTCACATAAGTAAGACTCTGTTCATACGTGTAGTGGTTTGTTTTGATGGCAAGCCTGCATTAGTTTTTTTCTAGCCACTGCCAGGACACCTTTTTATTCCTTAAAAGGAAATTAACAATAGAGTCACTGGGCCAATAAGTTTTGTTTTGCTATTTGCTACTGATTTGTGTGGTATCCCCATCATAGAAACCAGAGTTGTCTGAGGCCTGAAAGAACTATTTAGATACAGATCCATCTTATCTATTGTGCACACCAGGCAGTTGCCCAGGGAGCCCACAAGCATAGTGTAACCAAGGGGGGAATGTATGTCCCAGGAATCCAGGACATATGCTGTGGATCCCTGGATCATAATTGTTTATTTAACTGTTTGAGAGCGGGGCCGGACATGGGGCGCAGCCCTGGAGGTAGGCCCCACATGACCCGGCGCGCCGGCTCCTGGCAGAAGTAAGGGAAAGTTGGCGCGCTGCGCGTGACGTGCGGCGCACAGCGTGCGGTGCGTGACGTGCACCGGGTGACGCGCGGTGAGGGAGGGGGATATATAACCACCGCCCCGCGCCGCGCGGGAACAATCCGGCGCAGAGAGACAATCTGAGTGAGTCTCTGTGCTGTGCGGCAGGATAATGGCGTCAGTGGATGTTCTTTTGGAGCAGCTTAGGAGGGCTGCTGGCGACAGGGGACAGGAGTGGTTGGAACAGCAGGTGCAGGTAGCGTTGGGGGGGTGGGTTCAGTGCCTTACCCTCTGTCTCACCAGTGGATGTTTCTGGGGCCTCTGGTCTCCCCAGGCGCCGCACTAGACCACCGACGCGTCTGAGTCCAGACATTACCCCCAGGGCCTGCGTGCGCCGTCAGAGCCCCTCACGGGACCCTTCGGGCCGAGGGGAGCGTGCGGTGGCTCGTGCATGCCCCGCTCGGTCTGGGAGGGATCAGAGAAGGCAGGCGGGCCCAGCGGAGCCCACGTGGCCAAACGGATGTTGGGGGCGTTCCGGGGGGCCCCTGTCGGGGGAGCGAGGTGACGGCGAGGGTTCTGGCGAGGTTCCGGTCGGGCCCTCGCCAGAAATCGCAGATGGTTTTGGGGGGGTGGGGGGGGGGGGCGTGGTTTGAGGGGACGTTTGGGGATACGGTGGGAAAGTCGGTTTGCCCGGGGATCAAGAAGAGGAGGGGCGGCCCTAGAGGATCCAGGGCAGAAGAGAGTACATCGGGGAATACGTCGTCACGGATGCGGTCAAGGGGTCCGTTAAAGTGGGGGCCAGGCGCAGGGAGCAGTGGACGGGAAAACACCCGGATGGGAGGACGACTGGATTTCCTTCGGGATCGGTCGGCAGGCTGGCGGGATCAAAATCCGGCACCCCTGGTAGTCATGTTCTATTCTTTTTTGTATCCCCCGGGGGGGAATGTGGCAAGGGTTGGTTAGCCAGGACCCATTCCTAGCCCCCCCGGTTCAAAATGGCGGGGATTTGGCGGGGAGTTTAGGGAGAGGGCCCCGGGGTTCCCGGGGGAATAGGGGCAGGGGATCAGGGTCCCCCGGTTCGCCGGGGGTTACTTTGATGTGAGGGGGGGATTCCCCCTCCCCGTTATGGTAGGGGGGTTCCTCAGGTGGCTAGTTCGGAGCGGGTGTCTGTTCAGAGGCTTGACAAAGGGATATGTACACGGATGATAGGGCGAGGGTGGGGTTTATGTATGTTTTGGGGCCCCCGCGGGGAGCACACTTGAAGAAAGGTGGAGAAAAGATTGGGGGACGAGTATGTCGAGTCTTTTCTCTTCTACCTCGGGAAAAATTTAATTTAAAAAAGGGAAAAAGGGTTGGGAAAAAAAAGGAGAAAGGGGAAAAAAAGAGATGGCGGCTTATACCGAAAACGTTTCAGAATTGGTTGCGGGCTTTTAAATTCTGGCCAGAAAAATTGGGGAAAAAGCTCCTCGAATTGTTCAGGGTTGTTCTGCTACATGGAGAAATTTGGGAGAACTATAGGGTGTAGGGGGGCCGGGTTTTGGCCCCCGAAGATGAGCAGTTCCGGCAGCGGAAGGCGGTTCGCCCTTCCATCGCGGGGACCTAAAATATAGGACTTTGGTCGGGGTTAGCCCCGACGAGGTTTGGCATTCCTTTCAGGGAGGCACGGAGGTTTCCGGGGCAGTAGGGGGGAGGGGGTTCAAGGGGTGTCTCGAACCAACGGGGGAAATAAGCCCGTGGTTGCGGGCAGTTCAACGCGCCATGTAGATTCGGGGGCAGTTGTCGCTTCAAGACATCTGTTGGGGCCTCATGCGACCTCCCATGGAGAAACCAAGTTTTCCCCGGCGAGGTAAAGAAAAGGAGCAGGTATGCGCAGGGAGGAGACTCCGGTGAGGGTCCCCGCGATGGTACCTTTAGAAAAAGGTTCCGGATCAGCGGGCTGAAATTTTTTGTTGGTGAGGTTTCACGCTTGGTTTTAAGATTCCGCCCCCCGGCGCTGAGGTGCCGTTCACGTTGAAAAATTTGAGGTCCCGTGCTCCCCGGGAAAGGTAAGATAAATAAATCCACGCACAATATGAATAGATGCTATAAAGATAAAAATTTATTTACAGAGAAATTGAAAAAAAATTGGGTTAAAAAAGAGTATCTTCCATACATGAATGGGGACATTTGTAATTTTGTACAGATCAAATGGATAGGTTGGGAAACTGTGATCATGTGGAATTTTGGGCTGACCATTCAGCCTTTCTCGCCTGATCCCCCTAAAAAGGGAGGAGAAAAAAAGGTTTTATGGGGACTAAGTTTGGAAGAGAAGCAAATAATCCTGTGGACCGCGGATGAATAACCCGGGGCGTGTAGAGAAACAGGAATTTGGCCAAAAGCAGCCGGAGGGTGGAGAACCCGGGGTTCTCCACCCCCCGCCGCTTCCTGCCCTTTTTCCCTCATTTCTCACACCCACGGGCTTATTCACTCCACGGTCCAGAGCGACATTGTTGGGAAAATTGAATTTTGCTTGTCCATTTTCCCGATGGGGGGGGGGTTTTTTGTTGCGGGTTTGGCAGCTGCCCACCCGGGGAAGGTCCACACATTTTTACAGGTTAAGGGTCAACTTAAAGGGAGGCCCTTGGGTATGGCAGCCCTTTTTGGGGGCAATACATGGTCGGGCCTAATTTTGCGGGGGTGGTAACACGGACATTGACGTCTTTAGGATGCGCAGGGGGGGTAGGTTATGGGGCATTTCCAAGGTGAATGGAGGTGCCGGGTGTGGCCATAGCGGGTTTTGGAGTGGGTTTTGGGTGAGGAATCGGCACTGTTGGGCTCTTTCCGTTGTACTTGCGGTGAATTTTGGGGGAAAGAATGCAGAATGGGAAGGTCAGGTTCCATTGCGATAATTTGGGGTTTACAGGCAATTAACCGTGTGGCTTCTCTCCACCTGGGTCGATTTGCTTCGGCGGCGTTCTACGCTCCTGGGTGTGAAGGGGGGGGTTTGGTGGCGGTTATTTTTTTTTCTGGGGTTCAAAAGATTTGGCTGACCTCTATCTCGTTCACATGGCACGGTTTCGGCCCCCTGATCCGGAGGCAGGGGCTATCGCTGGATCCCCCAAGGATTTGGACGTGTTACCGTCCCGTTGATAAATTGTTCAGGTCATCGGTAAGGGGGGAGACGGGGGATTCGTTTTCTGCGGGTTTGGGCTTTGTGGAGGTTGGTTGGGGTTGGGCCCCCGAGGGGTCAAGAAAAGGGCGTTGCCCTCTTTTTGCTTTTTTGGGCCATATAAAAAAGGGGGGTGGTCGTATCTAAGTTTCCCATGGTTTCGGGCTGGCTTTTTGGTTTTAAGGCAGGGGGGAGGGGGGATGTGACGAAGTCTTTTTGGTCAAAAGGCTTTAAAGGGTTTAAGGAGGGGGCGGCTCAGTGGTGGTAGGGCCCCGGTTGTGTTTCATTTTCTAGCTTTTTGGCTGGATTGGGTGGTTGGTTCATGGGTTTGGGGGAAAAAGGGTTTTTCGGAGCCTTTTCTTTGGCGTTCTTTGGTGCATTGCGTTTTGGGGGGAATTAGTTTCTCCTATAAAAGGGTCCCTGGGGGGCCACAACGAGGATGTTCAGCTTCAGGGAAGAGGGGATGGAACTGTGGATTAGAAGATTAAGACGGAAACAAAGGGGCGGGGAAGAAGAGTGCACTGGGTCTGGCAAGGGCTTATTCCCCCGGTGGGGGTTTTTGGGGCCAAATACCGGCAGGGGGTTTGGGACAGCCCCCCCTTTATTATCATGAGGAGGGGTCTTTTTCTATCTCGGTTCCAATTTCGGGGTGGTTTTCCGTCGTTGTGTGTCGCAGTTGGGTTTGGACCCGTCCAATCGCCCCCCCACTCTTAGGATCGAGCGGCCACGGAGCGGCTAGTCGGGGTTGGATTCTACAACTGTGAGGGAATGGCGGGGGAGTCGGATCGTTTCCGGCTTTAAAACGGGCCGCCCCTACTCGGGCCCCGGGTTTTGAAGAGGGTGGGTTGGGGGCAATTACATTTTGGGGTTAAGGGTCACAATTGGGCATTTTGTTTTTGTTCTTATTATTTTTGGGTTTGTTTACAGGTAGCCCCTGGTTGGTTTTGGATTTTTTCCCACCGTTTGTGCTTTGGGGGGGGCACAGCAAGCTGCTTTGCGAGCAAGTGGTCTCCCATTTGGGATCCCAGGGGGGGCGCGACTCCCCGGGGGGATCTTTGGCGTGGAATTTTGTAGGGAACCGGGTTTTTTCCCCCGGGTTCCAGGAGTATTGCCCAGTGGATCGACCCCCGTATGTTGGGATTTCATGTGGGGGGAATGACTTGGGGACTTTTCCGATCGGGGAATTGATTAGGGACTTTAGGTCGTTTTGTTAGGTTATGGAGCAGTCCCGGGGGGTTAGAAACGGTTTGGTCCGACATGGTATGGCGGAGGTCGGGGGGCCCATGCGGGTTCGGTCGGGGGTTTAAACCCGGGACTGCGCCATTTGTTACCGGAAGGGGGGTTGGTTTGCTCACAGGGAAATTGGAGAGGGGGAGACGGTGACTTCTGGAGGAATGGGGTTCACCTAATGCAAAGGCTAGTTTTGTGGTTGTTAAGTATTGGAGAAGTTTAAGAGAGCGTTGGGGCTGGTGGAGGGGGCGCGATCATAAGGGGTTTTGATCGCTTGCTATGGCGGGATGGGGGTCTTTGGAGTCAGTGAAATATTTTGGGGAGTCAGGTTTTGGGTTGGCCCAAATTTGGGAAATTTACCCCTGGCGAAGGTTTCGGGGTCCGCAGGGGATGGTTCTTGGAGCAGGGAACGTGGTTAGCCACCTAGGGGGTTTTGGTGCCCTTGGGGTTGGTTGATGGCTGGGGGTAAGCACGTTTGGAGAAAGGGGCCAGGGTTGGTGGGGTTATGGGAACTCCAAGGGCCTCAGCCCCAAATGTTAACTAGGAAGGTCTTTTAGAAAAAGGTGGGTTTTGAGTGGTCGAATGGGATAGAGGGGCTATACTCATTCGTTTTCTAAAGTTTGGTGTATTAATGTTTTTAATAAAATGGCTGCTGTGGGGAATACATCCAACAAAGTCCAGAGTCATTTTTGGGGAACATGGTGGTGAGATGGTCCGGCAGGGATAGGCGCTGACATAAAAGCGGGGGCCGGGGTGTGGGGGGCCCCGGAGGAGGCCCCACATGACCCGGGGCGCCCGGGTCCTGGGAGAAGTAAGGGAAAATTTGGGGTGCGGCGGTGACCACACGCCGGCGCGTGGTGGCGGGGACACGGGCGGGTGACGTGCGCCCGGGGGGACGCGCGGGGGGAGGGGGGGATATTAACCCCCGCCCCGCGCTCGCGGGAAAAAAACCCGGGCAGAGAACAATCTGAGTAGTCCCCCCCCCCCCTCTTTTTTTTTTGTGGCAAGAGGTGCTGGGTTTGGGGGGTTTGAGTTACTGGTAGTGTGTAGTTTCGTTTGGTTTTTCTGGTGTCGCATGGGTGGGGGATGGGGGTCCCTTTGGGTCAGTGAAAAAGGTGGGGAGTAGGTTTTAGCTTGGCTCCTAATTGGAATTACCGGTTGGCGAAGGGTTTTTGGGGCCCCACAGGGGATGGGCCTTTGGGGGCAGGGGGGCAAGGTGGCCCCTGAGGTGGTTTTGGTGCCCTTGGCTTGGGTTTTATGGTGGGGTAAGCTACTGGGTTTTGGAATGGTCCCAGGGTTGGGGCGGGGGTTAGGTCTCCAAGACCTCGCCCCAAGTGTTAAATAGGAAGGTCTGTTAGAAAAAGTGGTTATGGGTGGGCAATGGTTAAAAGGGGGTAACCATTCGTTTTTAATGTTTTTGGGGTATTAATGTTATGTTAATAAAATGGCTGTGGCCCCAAAATCCAAATGTTCAGAGTCATTATTGGGGGGACAGGTGGGGGAGATGGTTTTGGGAGGGATAGCGCTGCACAGGGTCAAGAGGGGGCCGGATGTGGGCCGCCCGGAGTAGGCTCCACAGACCTGGGCGCCGGGTCCTGGCAGAAGAAGGGAAAGTTGCGCGCGGCGTTGACGCACAGGCGGGCGCGTGGTGCGCGGGGCACAGCGTGCGGGGACGGGACTGCGCCGGGGGGGAGCGCGGTGGGGGGGGGGATATATAACCACCGCCCCGCATGCGCGGGGGAAAAATCCGGGCAAGAGACCCAATCTAGGAGTCCCACCCCCCCCCCTTTTTTTTTTGTGGAAGAGGTGCTGGGTTTTTGGGGAAGGTTTGAGGGCGGGTATGGTATTACGTTAGGTTTACGGTGTCCCCTGGGGGCGGGATGGGGGTCCCCTTGGGGTCAGTGAAATTGGTGGGGGAGTCAGGTTTCGGGGTTGGTCCTAAAGGAATTGACCTTCTGGCGAAGGTTTCGGGGCCCCCAGGGCATGGGCCTTGGGGGCAGGGGAAAAATGGGGGGCCACCTGAGGGGGTTTTGGGTTGCCCCTTGGGCTTGGTGTATGGCTGAGGGGAAGTACTGTTTGGAGAATGGTCGCCAGGCTTGGGGCGGGGGTTATGGGAACTCCCAAGGACCTCAGCCCCAAGTGTTAATAGAAGGGGCTGTTTTTGAAAAAATGGTTTTGAGTGGGCCCAATGGGTATAGAGGGTCTATACTCATTTGTTTTCAATTTTTGGTGTATTAATTTATTTAATAAAATGGGTCTGGGCCAATACACCAAAACATTTCTCTTCATTATTGGGAGCTGGTGGGTGGATGGGCCCGGGGGGATAGGCGCTTTTCAGGTCATTGTTCTTATGATGTGAAACAATTAAAACCCATTAGGCTCCACTGCATAGCTTTAGGATTGTATCTTCGGCGCTTTTAGTTTTTTAAAAGTGGCAAAGATACGATTGTTCCTACAATAGAAAAGACGAGGTTTTTCTCCCCCAAGCTGTGTTTTTTTCTGCTCATCTTCTGGTCCCGGGATTTTAAAAAACGTGTTTATAATCACCGCCGCTTTTTTTTTCTTTTCCATCTTCCCCCAAAAATAAAAACGTATGGGTACGGCAAAAAAAAGAGAAACAAAAGCGGTTTTTGCACAAAGCGGGAAAAAACCATGGTCCGCATTGGAAAAAAACAGCGGCCAGTATGTTGGGGTGATGAATTTGGTGTGCCCATTGTGTTAAGGCAATTCTTATTTCTGTCATGTTTTGGGGGAGGTTGAGGCTGGGCTGGAGTAATGTAATGTAATGGGGTAGGGCCCACTGCACTGCTATACCTGGTGGAATATAATGCCTTTAAGACAGAACTGTATAGATATCTAGTATACAAGTCTTAAAAAAGATTGTCAGCCAGTAATCAATCAATCTACAAGCTCAACTACAAGATATTTTCTAAAATTCTAAATATTCTGTCTGAAGCATCAATGAAGGAGAACATTCTAAAGTAAGAAAAGAAAAATACCCCCTGAATTATACGACTTCAAAAGGCAAATAGAGGGCTTGTGTGGAAATAAATTTTTATTCCATTTATCCCAATCAGTGGGAATTTTAAAGGGCCTTGATTTTTAAAAAAATTTCCATAAATCTATACACATCCCCGACAAACCCAAATAAGCATACGGCTAGACTAGACAAAATACAGACTATAACTTTTTTGGCATCCTAACCATAAAAAGGACATAGATGGATCATCAATAGGATGCACAGTTCATAATTTTTGACCACTTTGTTGACCATTACATATGAGTGTTACGTAGTCGATATGTTATAGCACAGTTACAGTATTGGAGCATCAGCAACAAATTAGATTCTAAAACCCTGTCTCAAACTCCAGCAACGGGTAAGCTGCTGTCAATCCAGTTACCCCGTAGGGGGGGCCACCATTCTTTTACTAGCAAACATTTTTTTGTGTAGCTTTGGTCCTGCTTTATCTTCAGCAATATGCATTAATCTATTACCAACACAGGACTTATGGGTACATCATGGTTTTAGTACGCATCTATATACTGGGTTTACTCAGTAAGTCCACTGCATAAGAGGCTAGTTTTGGGGTTTATTGCAGCTGACACCCGTGGATGAAATTAGGAAAAAAAGCCAGCTTTGTTCCCTGCTTTTTAACACTTAATATGTCTCAGCGATTGTGGCCACAGCATCTAAATTAATGAGAGACAGGGCTGTCCACCATTTCTCACTCTGACTGGCACCCTTGTGTTGAGATTGCAGGGTGTTGATCTAATAACATGGCAGCTGGAAGCCTAATGAGGCCACCATATTTTTGTTTCTACTGTATTACTTCCTGTCCCAGGAAGTAATTTGCTAATTTATTGATTATAATGATTGTATATTTTCCTTTTAGTCATGTCAAAACAAATTTCTCATGTACACCGTTATTCACCCACAACATATAGCTACTGTAAGTATTTCTCAGTGATCCACACATGTCCCTTGAGTATTCTCTGCTTTTTTAAAGACACTGATTTTTCTCACTGTTTAACATCACAGTGACGCCTCACTTGTGCTTGGACGCCATCTTGGTCCTTCTTAGGGATCGCCACCTTTGGTAAGTGAATAAATGGCAACCTGATACCAGGCTTATCTTTAAAACTGGCATCACCCAGCTTTATTCAGGCACAGGCCAAAACGTACAGGAACAATTCTAAACAAACACAAACAAAATCCTCTGCTGTCTGGCCACTAACTGTAATTCTTGAACCCCTCTCTAACATGGTTTGGATCTAACATCCAGCCCCACCAAACCACGTACTCTCACCATTTGTCACGGTACTCGATAGCGCTGTCCTGGGGGGTAGGAGCCTCCTCTCCCCGGCTCCACTGCCGCTTCCAATTCCAGGAAGCTGACCACACCCCCTGATCATCTGTAGCATCAGGCTTTTTATAGGCCTCCAGGGACCTTCCAAAAACCTGTCCTGGAACACGGGGAGTAGGCACCCACCCAGCACGTTGCCCACTCCTGATAAAAGTCGACCCGGAAATAACTATAAATGGCTGCCAACCGCTTACTGTGGCTGACAAATATAGATTGCTCCTACCCCACCAGGGCCAGGTAACCTTGGGGGCATGTTGCTTGCAAATCTCCTGTATTACTCCACCTAGTGGACTAATGACATAAAACTAATGTCTAACATATCACAGAGAAAGGCAAAAAAATAGTACAATAACCAAGTACAAGAAAGCATTTTAATGTTCAAACCGGTTTGTACTACGGAAAAAGAAAATGTGCTTGGTCTGCTTGGTCAGTAAAGGGAGATAAATGGCCCGGTCAGGAACTGGTTAACAAACAGGCAATTCATCAATTTCTGATTCATTTACAGATTATCATCATCCTCCGTAATTTAAAACAGCTAACACTGCCCAATAGTCCACATAATTTTCATGATTGAAGTAAAATAATGCCTAGTCAAGGAGCTTATACAAAGCTAATTATGAAGTGTAAAAGAGAAAGCAGCTCTAATACAAATAATGTCTTATTCTGATATAGTTTTAAGGTCTGCTAACGGGGAGGAGGCAAAGAAGTTGTAACGGTAGTACATGGTCAGTTCATTCTGTAACGATCGGATGATGTTAGTAAGCACTGACACGTCGATCGTTGGTAAACGGGTGTGAATCCTTTGTGTTCACCACAGGTGAGATGGTATAGATGGAGATCCACGCCATGGAGCGGAGCCTAATGGGCCCTGCCACAAGGGACCATGGGCCAGGCGGGTACAGAGCTCTGGGCGGGATCATGAGCCAGGTGGGTACAGGGACTCTGGGCAGGATCATGAGCCAAGCGGGTCCAGGAGCTCTGGGCGGGACCATGAGCCAGGCGTTTATAGGAGCTCTGGGCAGGACCATGAGCCAGGCGGGTGCAGGAGCTCTGGGCGGGACCATAAGACAGGTGGGTGCAGGAGCTCTGGGCGGGACTATGAGCCAGGTGGATAGGCAGGAATCAGACTGGCATGATGGCAGGTAATAGCAGACATGTATGCGGGGTCATCACGGTGGGATCCATGGTCAGTTCATACTGTAATGGAAGTGAACGTGGTCAGTTCATACTGTAACGGTAGTAAACATGGTTAGTTCATTGTTGAGTGTGTCCATCAGAGCTCCTGACCAGCTCCTGCTTCTGCTATTCCGGACTTAACCCCTGGGATGCCTGGTTTAGTTCCTGCAGCTCATCAGAGCTCCTGACCACCTGCCTGTCATTTCTGCTGTCTTACTACCTGCTGTATTCTGCCGTTGCACCTATCTAGATACCTGCTGTATTCCTGCCATTATACCTGTCTACTACCTGCTGAATTCCTGCCGTTGGACCTGTCCTGTACCTGCTGTATTCCTGCCATTGCATGTGTCCAGTTACCTGCTGTATTCCTGCCATTGCACGTGTCCAGTTACCTGCTGTATCCTGCCATTGCATACGTTTACCTGCTGTTTCCTGTCGTTGTACCTGTCTGCTGCCAACTGGGAACTAAAGTCTTCCTGCAGCTATGTATCTGCCTCTGTGTCTTGTGTTCCTACCCTGCACCTCATCTGTCACCGCAGGTTGCCACATCAGGGGTAGCAGCCTGGGGGTTCCCTGCAGCAAAGTCCGCCTGGCTTTGCGGCAGGCTCCGATTAAGACCGGGGGCCCTTAGACTCCGCTCCCTGCGATGGGCCTTCATCTGTACCATCTTCGCCCGTGGTGATCACAGTGGATCCACACCCGTTTACCAATGATCGACGCATCAGTGCCTACTAACATCGCCGGTTCGTTACAGTATAAACTGACCATGTTCACTTCCATTGCAGAAGTATTATATTATCAAGATTACAACACTTAGGTAGTGCAGATATTATCTGATTGAGTATACTGTAGAACTATTCTTATGGATCCACTTACAAAAAAAGTTATTTTCAAGTAAGAAAGACACTTTGTAAAAATTGCTCATGCTAGTAGACCATCATTTTTTTCTGCCAAAAATACGTAAAAGCCTCACCAAACACTGAAAATATCTGGTGTTAGCAGTGTTATGAGTAACCTTCCTAATTTTTAGGAATAATATATTCTAGCATATGTAAAATCTTTTTTTATATGAAAGAATTGCACTTTGGATTTTGATTTGGGCAGCAGGCACAAGCTATTGAGAAACGTCTTGTGAAGGAAGGCTTTCCATGACCATTGATTCAACAGGTCTACAAGTGGGCAGAGCATAACTTGACTGTCCTCTGGGCTGGAGACCTAACAAGAATATGTGTCGCTTTGGAGAAAGGATCCATTTTATTACCACTTTTAGTAATTGGCATGAAGAGACTTTGACAGGCATTAGCCTATTTCATTGAAAGATCCTTTATTAGAAAAAAGCTTTATCGTCCAACAACCATATTTTTAATCAGAGTACTAAGTCTCTCAAAAATGTGATAGCTCCTGTCAGATTTATGCAGTATCTTTCTAAGCGCATCTCTGTTATTCTATTGCGGAGCTGCTTTAGATGTTGTGAAGTAAGGTGCTTCTGTTGTATGGAGACTACACATGGTCTTCAACAATTTGATTCTAAAGAGACAGGTGATATGTTTAATAACTCCACCATCTCACCTGTGATACTGACCATGGAGCCTGATACAGCGTCATTGCTCTCAGCTACATAGGACTCACTAAGCAGAAACTGTGCAGAAGGACCAATCAACATAGATTAAATATCAGAAAGGTTTTTTTAGTGCATAATGTCTAGAAAGATCATGATCGAAGTCCTTCTACTTTTACCATTACTGCAATAGATTATACTGTATAGCGATCATGATCTAACCACATTACTTGATGGTATGATACAACAACTATGATATTATTAATTTAAGCCATGGTATACTTATCATCTGATCAACTAATTAACTCACAACTGAGCACAAAGCCTTAGTAGATATGTTTCCTATTAAATGGAATAATAGTATAATATGAGTAACTATTTCCTGAGGAGGAAAAGGAGATGTGGGAATATGAGTGTATTTTTTCATCTGTGATCATTTTGTTATGGACATTGTTATGATCTCACCATAATATTTTAGATGTAGTATCTTGAGAGATTAATTATCGACACTGGTTCAGTTACAGGAATGTTGATTGACAGATTTGTCATCAATGCGTCAGTAGAGGAAAGAATATAAAGAGTTTAACCACGAACATTAACAGGCACATGTATTAAAAGCATGAATTGATGTGGAGGAGGCACTTGGAGAAAAAAGGCCACACAATTGTGGGGCTTCCAACCACTGTGACTTCTTCTGTCATCTCCTCCTCTGCCACTTCCAAGACCAAGAGGTCCTCTGCTGCCGATATGCCGGAGCAGCATGAGCAAGCACCATCCCCAGTCCCAGACATTGTCGGCTGATTCTCACCGCCACCACCAGAGACACAGCCTACCCCTTTTCCTTCCACCAGTTTGACCTGCACAGCGTACAGTGGCCAGTTTGGCAGCCAGCCTTTTGTGTACCAGGTGTGGGAGCAGAAGAAACGCTTTCACCCCAACCATCCCAAAGCCAAAAGCCAGAATGTTGGCATTGCCAGGCTTTTGGCCCATGAAATGTTGCCTTTCCGCCTGGTGGACACAGATGAATACAGGAACCAGGGGTGTAGAGCCATAGACAGTGGAGGCAGGTGAAGGATCTCTGCACCATCATTGCCAGTTTTGAAGATGCCACCAGTCAGGAAAATGCCATTGTCAGCATGACCATTGTTGTGATATTTTTACTGGAACAACTGTTAGACACTCTGTGGCAGCAGGTCCCAGCAGTGATGTAGGGGGAGGCGGACACAGATGCGGACAAAGAGCCTTACTCGCCAGAGAATGTAAAAGGCCCAACTGTTTCCCAAATTTATAGGTCTTCTTTAGGCGGTGGTTCGGGGTCCAGGGATGGTGCAGAATGGCACTTGGGCTCACAGAGTACAGCGCATGAGGCTAGGGCTGTGGTAACACTCAGGATGAGGAAGTGGAGAAGTATGATGAGGCAGGGCTGGACACCGACGGTACCGATTTACCGTCGGTGATAAGAGGTTGGCACAGATTTCAGGAAGAGGAAGGAGGAGGAAGATCTGTTGAGTGCCCCTCGACCTCGAGCCTTGGGAAATCCCTGCAGCATCTCACACATGAGTGCTTGGATGCTACATTACCTGCAACATGATCCATGCATCAAGGCAATCAAAATGAACAGCAGTTACTGAGTGGTCACTCTCTTTGATCCACGTTACAAATCAAAAGTCAGAAAACTCCTTCCACCCACACAAATTGACAGTAGAATGCAGAAATTTGAGACAGTGCTCATTGACCAGCTCAAAACATATGTTGCGTCTTCTTCACGTTGTAATTTCATGGTGGAACAATGTCAGCAAAGTGCCAGCAGTAGAATGGCAAGTAGCCATAGCAGCAGCAGCAGTAGGCAGTGTGGCACAAACGTATTGGGTTATTTACCACCTCACCAACTCCTGTAAGGCAAGGCAGCATTCAGACACACAGAGACCACCTTAAGACCATGGTCCATGACTACCTGTGGCTCAGCCCCAATGTTTTTGGACTTGATTCGGACCCAATCGACTTCTGGGTGTTCAAATTGGATGAATGGCCTGAGCTTTCTAAACACGCCATAGAAGTTTTATCCTGCTCAGCAGCCAGTATTATCTCGGAACGCACATTCAGCACAGCTGGAAGGGCGAGAACTGAAAAACGTATCCGTTTGAGAATGTGGATCGTTTGACATTTATCAAAATGAATCTGACGATTTTGTTGCCCTGGTTGCCGATGTCACCAACTAGTAAACTGTAGCATGTCTTCTTTACAATGTGAAATACACATTAGACTTTGAAAAAAAAATCAATGGTCTTATTGAAAAAAAAATCTTATTCCAAATATTCATTTCTTCATGCAAATTTTATTCTGAGTGTCCAAAAGGTCATTTTTGCTGGTTTTCAGGTCAGGCCACTGTAAAAGACACCAATAGTAAAGGTCTTATTGAAAAAAAATCTTATTCCAAATACTAATTTCTTCTTGAAAATTTTATTCTGAGTGTCCAAAAGGTCATTTTTGCTGGTTTGGGGTAAGGCCATTCTAAAAGACAGCAATAGTAAAGATCGTATAAATATATATATATATATATATATATATATATATATATTTGAAATACTCATTTCTTCTTGCTGATTTTATTATGAGTGTCCAAAAGGTCATTTTTGCTGGTTTTGAGGTCAGACCACTGTAAAAGGCACCGTTATTAAATGTCCTATTGAAAAAATCTTATTTCAATTTTACATTTGTTCTTGCAAACTTTATTTTCAGTGTCCAAAGGTCATTTTTGCTGGTTTTGTCATCAGGCTACTGTAAAAGGGGTGCCAATAGGACAGGACTCCTGTCAGCGGCCCTAATCAAAAATGGGCCCAGTGATGTGTTAAAAATAGGAACTAGTAATGGGTGGGGCCCATTTGATTTAGCTGCATGGGGTCCTGAAACAGTTAATAGATGACTGACAGCAACCCTGGCTACCACTGTACCCCCTATAACTATGGCCCTACCAGCTGAACCTCCATGTTCCCTGTTGGGATGTTCTTGCTGCCACTACATATATGACATGTTCTTGGGCCCTGGTGAAAAAAGTGATGAGGCTCCGGCTAGTTACCATGTGCCATTTCCAATACCAATGTCGTTTTATGCATCAAATCGGCCCCATAAGCAGCTGCTACCACTGTACCTGCTATAGCTACGCTGTCCTCATCTTTTCAGTTAGCCATTGAAAGGAATAAATTATTTTAGCCTGTGAATTTTTTTCTGTGACTCTTTTGTGACAAATTGTCTTTACTAAGTTGTACCATGTATGCAGTTTAATGTTATGGATGGTAATTCCAGCTTCTCCTGATCTGTTTCGGTATAAAAATTAAACTGATAATTTTCTCCCTTTGACTTTAATGGGAATCGGCGATTGATCAAGATTGAAACCTGACACGATTTTCTTTAAAATCGACAATCGACTCGATCTAGATTTTTTTAGTGAACGCTCATCTATAATGAGCAGTAAGAAGTGCCATATTTGAAATTGGCAAACAGTGAAGTACAGCACATTAATAAAAGTACAGGAATCACCTCACATATCCCCATATATCAGCAGACCTCCCCTATCACCGTAAAACCCGAACAACGCGTTTGTCGCCGAGACCGGCGCTACATAGGGAATTGCAATAGAGAGAATCGCCGGGAAATACAGTAATTCAAATTGTTTAAGCTATTCTCATTGGTCGGCATAAACCAGCCCATCAGAATAGGAGCGACAAAGACCCATTATATCCTATGGAGGAGAATTGACCAATCAGAATAGGAGCGACAATGTCCCATTATATCCTATGGAGAAAAATTGACCAATCATATTCAAAGGCAGGACAGTTCAAAATACAGTAAAAATGCAGAAACGAGCTGATTGGTTGAAGCGGCGGGGGCTCGTCCAGCTTAGCCAATTTTCGTTGCACCCATACTATTGATCCTTGGCTAACGAAAATAAGGAAATAAACATGATTTTATTGAATTAATACTTTTTTTTACTTTACCCCCATATTATTATTCATTTTATATACACATCGGGACAACTTCGGCAGTCTTATCATTTGATTTCGGCCATGTACAGTTTTATTTCAGATTGCATTAGAAAACCCATAGGAGCGTCGCTCACTCTCCCATTGGTCCAAATAACCGCGCCTCTTTTAACTTAGCCAATCACAGAGCTCGCTCGGAATTTCTTTTCCCCATAGAACTCTATGAGAAATTAGCTCGCGCTCTGATTGGCTAAGCTGGACGAGCCCCCGCCGCTTCAACCGGTCTCGGCGACAAACGCGTTGTTCGGGGTTTTAACTGATTTATTTTAACAGAAGGTTTTAGCTCTTTATCTGATAATATTTTACACTTAATAAAAATTATTTTTTTATTCATACTCCGTGCCGGACGGCGCTGAGCGCCGAGATTGCATTGCGCCGATCTCTCCATAGACTACAATGGGAGAAGTAGCTTGCGCTCTGGTTGGCTGGGATAGCCAAGCCCCCGCTAGCTAGGCCAATCAGCTCTTTTCTGCCTTTTTACTGTATTTTGAACTGTCCCACCTTTGATTCTGATTGGTCCAAACTTCTCCATAGGATATAATGGGTCTTTGTCGCTGCTATTCCGATTGGTTAATACTCCTTCATAGGTTAGAATGGGCCACTGTCGCTCCTTTTCTGATTGGTCCAAACTTCTCCATAGGATATAATGGGTCTTTGTTGCTCCTATTCTGATTGGTTAATACTCCTTCATAGGTTAGAATGGGCCACTGTCGCTCCTATTCTGATTGGTCCAGTCTCTCCATAGGATATAATGGGTCTTTGTCGCTCCTATTCTGATTGGCTGGCTTCTGCCGACCAATGAGAATAGCTTACACAATTTAAATTACTGTATTTCCCGGCAATTCTCTCTATTGCAATTCCTTATGTAGCACCGGTCTTGGCGACAAACGCGTTGTTCGAGATTTAATTGATTTATATTTATAGAAGGTTTCAGCTCTTTTTCTGAGAATATTGTACAACTAATAAAAATGATTTTTTTATTCATACTCCTGGCCGCACGCCGCTGAGAGCCGAGATTGCATTGCGCCGATCTCTCCATAGACTACAATGGGAAAAGTAGCTTGTGTTCTGATTGGCTGGGATAGCCAAGCCCCCGCTAGCTCAGCTAATCAGCTCTTTTCTGCATTTTTACTGTATTTTGAACTATCCCGCCGCTGATTTTGATTGGTCAAAACTTCTCCATGGGATATAATGGGTCTCTGTCGCTCCTATTCTGATTGGCCGAGATAGCCAAGCCCCCGCTAGCTCAGCCAATCAGCTCTTTTCTGCATTTTTACTGTATTTTGAACTGTCCCGCCTTTGATTCTGATTGGTCAATACTACTCCATAGGCTATAATGGGTTCACTGTCGCTCCTATTCTGATTGGCCGGTTTCTGCCGACCAATGAGAATAGCTTTGAGAATTTGAATTACTGTATTTCCCGGCAATTTCCAATATCCTAATTCTGGATATTGCGCCGTTATAGATTTTTGGAAAGTGATTTTTTTAATGTATTTTTTATTTTTGAGGTTGAGCTCTTTTTCTGACAATGTTTTCCGCCTTTATAAAGGCGATTTTTTCGGAATCATACTCCTGCCGCACGGAGCGAAGCGCCGAGATTTGTGTAGCGATCTTCTATGCTTCCTCGCATGTTCCGTTCTTGCTTCACTTCGCCTCCGCCGGAGCATTTAGACCAAAACAAACCAGGTCTGACTGTCGGAGCTGCCGAGCGCTGCATTGCGCCTCGCTTTGCCGACTCGCCATCGTACATGCCTCGGAGTTTTCGAGCGCGCCGCGTCCCGCCCCGGAATGCCTACAGTGCGCCCACAAAGCGCCCATTGCCCGTCCCTTCATGCAAGGCGCAGCTGAAAGTGTCGAACGAGGCGCCTAACACCGCATCCCTGCGTCCGACAGGGGATTCGGGCTGGTGAGGCGCAGGATACGCCAAAAAACAGGCAGAAAGCCCGATCATACATGTCGCCCTTTATCATTAGAGTTTTTCGCATTGTCAATGGTTTTGAGGTTATGTTGCTGTGAGATACAGCTATAATTATGGTCCTTTGGAACAGAAATGTGGCTTCTAAGTGGCATTTCTCCATCACAATTTTTAATAGTGGCTGAGAAGTCATATTTATAATTTTTTGGGGTCATGTTGCTGTGAGATACAGTTATAATCATGGTCCTTTGGAACAGAAATGTGGCTTCTAAGTGGCATTTCTCCCTCACAATTTTTAACAGTGGCTGAGAAGTCATTTTTATAATTTTTGGGGGTCATGTTGCTTTGAAATGCAGCAATATTACAGGTCATATTCTAAAAAAAAGTGTTTCTAACAGACATTTATTCTTCACAATTGTCAAAAGTGGCTCTTGGGTCATGTTTTGAATTTTTGGGGGCATTTTGCTGTGAAATGAAGTTAGACTACTTGTCCTATTATAAAAAAAAAATGTGGTTTCTAACAGACAGTTGTTCTTCACAATTGTCAAGAGTGGCTCAAGGGTCATGTTTTGAATTTTTGTGGGCATTTTGCTGTGAAATGCAGCTAGACTACATGTCCTATTATAAAAAAATGTGGTTTCTATCAGACATTTGTTCTTTACAATTGTCAAGAGTGGCTCAAGGGTGATGGTGCTGTCAGAAACAGGAATAGGTAGGACACTGTTAATGAACACATATTACAAAATGACTTGTTTTTGCAAGATCTTTAAAATATCTAACAATTCCTGTAGTGAGACAACCCATTTAATACAATAAAAAAAAAGAGAAACAAAGACGTGGTGGGATTTCATACTATTTTAAAAATGTGTTTTCTAGAATTAAACTACTAAAAAACTTGCATATACAAAATAGCTGATACAAATATTCCTCTGAATTGTACAAGGGAGGTACAGGAAGACTTGAACAGATGTAGGTTACCCAGGACAGGTATAGTCAATGTCCAGTGAAACTAAATGGTGGTTGAGAAGAGACTCCTTTTTCCGGCAACTTTTTAATCTGGGGGTCATGCAGGTTTGGGGCTCATGCTGTGGCCCAGGACAGGTATAGTCAATGTCCAGTGAAACAAAAATTGTGGTTAAAGACTCCTTCTTTCGGCACATTTTAAATATGGGGGTCATGCAGGTTTGGGGCATATGCTGTGGCTCAGGACAGTGATAGTCAATGTCCAGTGAAACTAAAATGGTGGTTGAAAGACTCCTTCTTCCGGCACTTTTTAAATCTGGGGGTCATGCAGGTTTGGGGCTCATGCTGTGGCTCAGGACAGGGATAGTCTATGTCCAGTGAAACTAAAATGGTGATTGAAAGACTCCTTTTTCCGGCACTTTTTAATCTGGGGTCATGCAGGTTTGGGGCTCATGCTGTGGCCCAGGACAGGTATAGTCAATGTCCAGTTCAACTAAAATGGTGGTTAAAAGACTCCTATTTCGGTCACTTTTTAATTCTGGGGGTCATGCAGGTTTGGGGCTCATGCTGTGGCCCAGGACAGGTATAGTCAATGTCCAGTGAAACTAAAATGGTGGTTGAAAGACTCCTTTTTCCGGCACTTTTTAAATCTGGGGGTCATGCAGGTTTGGGGCTCATGCTGTGGCCCAGGACAGGTATAGTCAATGTCCAGTGAAACTAAAATGGTGGTTGAAAGACTCCTTTTTCCGGCACTTTTTAATCTGGGGGTCATGCAGGTTTGGGGTCATGCTGTGGCTCAGGACAGGGATAGTTTATGTCCAGTGAAACTAAAATGGTGGTTGAAAGATTCCTTTTTCCGGCACTTTTTAATCTGGGGTCATGCAGGTTTGGGGCTCATGCTGTGGCCCAGGACAGGTATAGTCAATGTCCAGTGAAACTAAAATGGTGGTTGAAAGACTCCTTCTTCCGGCACTTTTTAAATCTGAGGGTCATGCAGGTTTGGGGCTCATGCTGTGGCCCAGGACAGGTATAGTCAATATCCAGTTCAACTAAAATGGTGGTTGAAAGACTCCTTCTTCCGGCACTTTTTAAATCTGGGGGTCATGCAGGTTTGGGGCTCATGCTGTGGCCCAGGACAGGTATAGTCAATGTCCAGTTCAACTAAAATGGTGGTTGAAAGACTCCTTCTTCTGGCTTTTTTTAAATCTGGGGGTCATGCAGGTTTGGGGCCCATGCTGTGGCTCAGGACAGGGATAGTCTATGACCAGTTCAACTAAAATGGTGGTTGAAAGACTCCTTTTTTCCGACACTTTTTAATTTGGGGGTCATGCAGGTTTGAGGCTCATGCTGTGGCCCAGGACAGGTATAGTCTATGTCCAGTGAAACTAAAATGGTGGTTGAAAGACTCCTTTTTCCGGCACTTTTTAATCGGTGGGTCATTCAGGTTTGGGGCTCATGCTGTGGCCCAGGACAGGTATAGTCAATGTCCAGTGAAACTAAAATGGGGGTTGAAATACTCCTTTTTCCGGCACTTTTTAAGGGTCATGCTGTGGTACAAGACAGGTATAGTGAATGGTGTTTGACTTTTTTTCTGTGGCTTTTATAACCTAAGTGTGTTGCCTAAGATGTAGCACGTATCCAGTTTGCTGTTGTGGATGTTTATTCCAGCTTCTCTAGCCCTGTTTGGGTGTAAGAATGAAGGTGTTGTTGCTCTCCCATAGACTTTAATGGTGATCGGCAATAATCTATTATCGACTATCTGAAATTGTCTTGATAATTGCGGATATCGACTATCGACCCGATGATGATAGTCAACGTAATCGCTCATCACTACCCATATCTAATAATCTATATTTGATTAGATCTGGATTTGATTAGATTTTGACAATTCTTTAACTCTTAGCAATTGACTGTAAGAGAGGGAACTCAATAGAGATTTAGAATGGAAACTGCCATACCTCACCAAATTGTTTCGGCCAGTAGGTTTTACAAAAATGTCTGTACAAAGGTTATCTTCTACCGTTTTCACATGGGGTTACCACTGAAAACTTAATATCATCATCAATTGTATTAAAAAAACAAGAAAAACTCATCCAGTTGAGTCTGTGAACCTGTCCAAGCCACAAAAATATCATCTATATATCGCCACCACCTCATTACATATTTGAAGTGGAGCAATATATAGATGAATTTCTCCTCCAGATGTGACATAACTATATTGGCATATGTGGTTGTTAGATTTAAGCCCATCGCAGTCCCCTTATTTTGGACATAAACTGTTTCCTGAAATAGTTTTCAAAAAGAATAATCTCCAACAACTTCATCAAGAAAGAGATACATTGATCTGAATATTATGAGGTATATAATACCTAAAAAAAACACTGCAATTTATTGGACCATATTCACATAATATATTCATATAATACCTCCTTGACTGCCGCAATGCCACATATATGATCTATAGAGGTATACAAATGTCAAAGGTTTCCAATTTATATATAAAAAAATATTTTGTCAAGTTTTTCTTATTCTGAAAAGGATGGAAAAAAAATTATTAAAATAAATACACATATAAACAATTAAAAAATTGTAGTATGTTTGCTCATTTAGAGGAAGTGGAATGGTTTACTGAAATGCGACAGATTTGGATGTAAAGAAGAAATAAAAGACGTAATTTTGTTGCAGCTATATCTCTTATAAATGGTTCCTCTATGTTGCACTGCTATATTTAATAATGTGAAATTGCATCCCTTAGTGTGCGTCTCCAGTTAAACTCTCCAAAGCTTGCAGTCTAGTGCAGTAACCTCTGTGAATAGTGTACACTATTCACTTTGAGACCTCATTGGCAATATGCTGAGGAGAGTTTCAGGGCAATAATGGAGGTCTGCTGATATACGGGGATATATGAGGTGACTCCTGTACTTTTTTTAATATGCTGCATTTTACTGTTTACCAATCTCAAATATGGTACTTCTTACTGCTCATCCTCTTTGTGAGCATGATGTAATGTGTATAGAGTATGTTCCCTTTGCTCAAGGCATGAGATGTGAGATAGTCCTACAAGCGTTGTTCCTTGGACATGTGCAGTAAAGAGGGAGGAATGCTGAGGTCCTTCTGTGGGTGGCTATTAACACTTATCTGTATTTGGTACTTTTTGCATATGAACACAGCACACACTTGCGATATTATAGTTATTGATAATGTTACACATTTTGATTACTGACATACTGTATAAATATTGATGATGTCACTAATTGAATAATTGAACAACTTACTTTACTACATTTATTAAGTTTGGATCAAACACAGAGTCTTGTCCTTATTAGAATTATATATCAGGCTTCTTATATGTGACACAGTTCTTCCTTCTATCCCAAACAGACTTAAGTAGAAATTATGGATACTTTTTAATCCTTAATAGAACGTGATATGCAGTCTCTTCAAGTTTCTATTTAATCGAATAAAGGGGGACCTTCAGACAATCTCTCACTGGGGAGCGAAAGGCCATATAAGAACTTAAAAATATGGATAATATCAACAAAATGGCCGACAGGGTGGGCAAGTTTCATAATCGATAAAGTCATGTACAAACAAATGGCTTTGGCATTGTTAGATGATGAGGTCACTTAGAGAAAATTATCTTTTGATCCAACAGACATTTTTAAAACCCAATTTAAGAGCCTAATTGCAGAAGGGGTACAATTAGGTATTTCTCCCTTCTGAGAAACAAGCGCAGATTTTCAATGTAGAACATTCGATAATTCCCATATTCCATGTCTTGCCAAGACTGTGCGATTGGATAGATTCTCTTCTACAGGCTTTGGTCATCTGAGTACCTGGTTATGTCCAAGATAGTAGACATATGCTTAAGACCTTTCAGAACTTTGAACGTAAATCAAATTTTATTTATCTCACTTGTGATGTATGCTCTTTATATTTCTGTATTCCTCATGACAGAAGTATTACTGTACTAGCAATAGTTAGTCAGAAGTAACTCAGAGGAATTGATTAGATACAGTTTTGTATTTGCTGAAACACAACTTTTTCCAATTTGAGCACCGATTCTATTTCCAGTCTCAGAGAGAGCCAATGAGAGCAAATTTTCGCCATCCTTGGCATATATCTAATATTTACTCTGGGCTCATCAACTGGAATGGAAGATTCATTGATAATGTCATTGTCATTTGGGGAGGTAGTGATTCTAAAATTCCGGATTTAATGTCCTACCTCAATGACAATGATGACATTTTATGATTTTCTTATACTTTTGATTATCATTAGTGTTGAGCGATTACGTTGACTATCGCCATCGGTCGATGGTCGATAGTCGGCCATCATCGACAAGATATTCGATGGTCGATGATAGATTATCACTGATGACCATTAAAGTCTATGGGAGAGCAACAACACCTTCATTCTTACACCCAAACAGGGCTGGAGAAGCTGGAATTAAAATCCACAACAGTCAAATGGATATGTGCTACATCTTAGGCAACACACTTAGGTTATAAAAGCCACAAAAAAAAAAAGTCACACACCATTCACTACCTGTCTTGTACCACAGCATGACCCTTAAACCTGCATCACCCACAAATTAAAAAGTGCCAGAAGGCAGTATGATTTGAACCATCATTTACTTGAAGGCATTGAATATCCTGTCCTGGGAAAGCAGCATGAGCCCCAAACCTGCATGACCCCAGATTAAAAAGTGCCGGAAAAAGGAGTCTTTCACCACCATTTTGTTGAACGGGGCATGACTATACCTGTCGTGGACCGCAGTAAAGACCATTAAACTGTCTACCCCCAATTAAAATGTGCCAGGAAAAGAGTCCCTTTTAACCACCATTTAGTTGAATCTGGACCAGTGACTATATCTGTCCTGTACGCAAAATGACCATTAACCCGTCGACCCACAGATTAAAAGTGCCGGGGAAAGAGAGTCTTGAACACCATTTTAGTTGAACTGGACATTGACTATACCTTCCCGGGCCACAGCATGAGCCAAAACCTGCATGACCCCAATTTAAAAGTGCCGGAAAAGGAGTCCTTCAACCACCATTTTTAGTTTAAACCGGATCATTACTATACTGTCCTGGGCCACGCAGAGCCCCAAACCTGCATGACCCAGATTAAAAGTGCCGGAAAAAGGAGTCTTTCAACCCCCATTTTAGTGAATGGACATTGACATACTGTCGTGGACGCAGTATGACCTTAAACCTGTTCTGACCCACAGTTTAAAAAGTGCCGGAAAAGGAGTCTTCAACCACGCATTTTAGTTGAACTGGGGCTTGACTATACCCCGTCGTGGACCGCCCGTATGACCATTAAACCCGTCTGACCACAGATTAAAAGTGCCGAAAAGGAGTCTTTCAAACCATTTTTTGTTTCACTGGACTATACTGTCCCTGTCCTGGGTAGGCTTGCCCCTCGTATGAGTGCGGACCAATTTAGCTTCACTTGGAATACTGGGGGTTAACACTCCTGTTTTCCCCATTGCCCTTTTTCTTAGCATTCTTTTTTTCATTTTTTCTCACTGCTGAGGAAATTGTTCTGTACTTTGTTCTCTGTCTGTGCTCCATACTCCATGTCCTCTGAATAACCTACATCTGGTCAAGTTTTCCTGTACCCCCCTTGTACAATTAGAGGAATTTTTTTACCAGCTATTTTGTACATGCAAGTTTTTAGTAGTTTAATTCTAGAAAAACACATTTTTAAAATAGGAAGGAATCCCCCAGTCTTTGTTTCTCTTTTTTAATTGTTTAAATGGGTTGTCTCAATACAGGGATTGCTAGCTATGGTAAAGATCTTGCAAAAAACAAACCCGTCTGAAATGTATCGGATATTAAAAAAGGTATTTTTTGTCACCTTTCAATTACCTGTGGTGACTACAAAAATTTCTGTATTCACATTTAAGTGCAAGGTGCCTCAATGAACAAAGCTGTAGTGCGCCAAAGTGAAAAAACACGTATCTTTAAATGTATTCTGATAATAAAAGGTATTTTTGGCACCTTTCAATTCACCTGTGGTGACTACAAAATTGCTGTATTAACTTTTAAGTGCAATGTGCCTCAATGAACAAAGCTGTAGTGCGCCAAAATGAAAAAAACGTATCTGAAATGTATTCGGATAATAAAGGTATTTTTGGCACCTTTCAATTCACCTGTGGTGACATACAAATTGCTGTATTCACATTTTAAATGCAAGGTGCCTCAATGAACCAAAGCTGTAGTGCCCAAAGTGGAAAAAAAACACGTATCTGAAAAGTATTCTGATAATAAAAGGTATTTTTGGCACCTTTCAATTCACCTGTGGTGACTACGAATTTTCTGTATTCACTTTTAAGTGCAATGTGCCTCAATGAACAAAGCTGTAGTGCACCAAAGTGAAAAAACACGTATCTGAAATGTATTCGGATAATAAAGGTATTTTTGGCACCTTTCAATTCACCTGTGGTGACTACAAAATTGCTGTATTTACATTTAAGTGCAAGGTGCCTCAATTGAACAAAGCTGTAGTGCGCCAAAGTGAAAAAACACGTATCTTTAAATGTATTCGGATAATAAAAAGGGATTTTTGGCACCTTTTAATTCACCTGTGGTGATACAAAATTGCTGTATTCACATTTAAGGCAAGGTGAATCAATGAACAAAAACTGTACTGCGCCAAGTGAAAAAACACGTATCTGAAATGTATTCGGATAATAAAAGGTATTTTTGGCACCTATCAACCTGTGCTGACTACAAAATTGATGGATTCTAATTTAACTGCAAGGTGGCTATATCAACAAAGCTGGAAAGGGCAAAATTGAAAAAGAACACCTATCTGAAATGTATACTGATAATAAAAGTGGAGTTTTTCACCTAACAAAGAGGCCTGCAGTTACTAGAAAAGATGTGTATCCTAATATTAGTTCAGGCTGCCCAAATATATAGGAAATATTTCAATAGAAAACTGTTAATAATAAAGCTATTGCAGTGCAATGTCTACACTAAGTCTTGGTGAACTATATTCAGTATTCTTTATAGAGCTTGTCTGTGTCCAGCGGTAGATGCTCCGTTAAAATTCTCTACCTAACTACATAAAATCTTCAAATCTCTGATCTAACTAAGTTGTAAGGATCACAGCTAACAGTAGAGCTTTCTCTGTGAAGAAATAGAATAATTTCGCTGAGCTGTTTGGACACAGGCAGAGCGCACGTCCTACTGCTATGAGACGCTGACAGACACTGATCATGAACAGGAAGGGCTGTTCTATGTAAAACGAGGTCATGTGATTTTTCCAGCCAATCGCAACCATACACATCCCAGTCATAACGTCGCACACACATCTCACCCTGCTCTATTCTGTAAGTTGATTTGCTGGCCACCAAAATGACAGGAAGCGCCGAAAATGGCGCGATATTAATAGATGATGCACAGATTTTAACCTAAATTATCGCATGATCTAAAAAATTCTTTCAACATAAAAACTGTGCCGATTTCAACTTTGTCGATAATAATCGCTCAACACTAATCATCATCAGATCTGTTTTCTTGATGTTTTACTCACCAGGGATTCATCCAAAGGTAAGGTTATTACTTTCTTATACTGGAAGGAAAGAGCTGGTAATGCTACTCTCCATGCGGAGAGTAGTCATCCAAAGCACACTATATGCTCCATACCGGTGGATGATTTTTCTAGGATTAGATAGGCTTGCTCTGAGGATGTTACTTATTGTAAGTTAATATCTGCCTGTACAAAAAAGACTTACTTGTAGAAGGTATCCCATTTGGATGCTAGATAATGAACATAGTGGAATGCAAAGACATAGATGATTTATTGCCATCTGCTTGCCATCCCACAATTGTGACTCAATTTGAGCAAATAGTAACATTTTCAGCCTGTTACAGTGAGCAGCATCAACAAGTTGTAGAGATAGTTAAAAAATATCTGCCTGTACTTTACCAGAGTGAGGCATTGGTTTTCTTTTTGAAAGATGGATTTTGCTTTGTGTATAAAAAAGGTAGATTTCTTGGGTCCATTTTGTTAACCAGCTTGTACATTGAATAACACAATTCAGATGGTAGCTGGCTGTGTGCTTGTGGTAATTATGTATGTGAGCAGAATTGGTATACTTTATGTAAATATGAAAATTACAAACAGGATTAGTTCCCTGCATTTGATTGGGACTGTTCCCATTCGTAGCTTTATCAATTGCAATAGAGATTTTGTGATATATGTCACAGAGTGTAATTCTTGTGCTATATACTATGAAGGTAGTACCATTTGCCCTTTTAAAAAGAGAATAGCAGAACATATTTCTGATTCTATTAGTGGTCTCAACATCAATTCCGCTGGAGCTTTCAAGCACTTTTTCACCATGCATAAGGATAATTTGTCCACCTTGAAGTGTTATGGAATAGAATGGTTTAAGCTTCCAGCCAGGGGTCGGGATAGAAGATTCCTGCTCCTGCAAAGTGAGACATATTGAATCTGGCATTTTAGAACTCGTTTTCCTCATGGTATAAACCATAAAAATGATTTATTGTTTGTCTATTAGAACTTGTATTAATAACTATTTGTTATGAGTATGTCTTGGTTTTTATTATTGTTTTCATATTTTTTAGTTCCTTTTTGGGAATATTTAGTGTTTTTATATTTGCACCTGCTTCCTTGAATGCATCATGTGATCCTCTGGGTCCACAATTGATTGGTTCATGCACTGCTTTAATTGTTTGTGCTTCACATTTTGTGCATGCTATGATTACGGGTAGTTTACCTGAAATGAAGGGGAGAAGGAAAAAGATGATACATTATCCTACTTGTTAAAACCACCATGTAAAAATATTTCTATATAATCAAAATTTATTATAAAAAGCAGTATAGAAGCAGTAAGTATTGAATGTTAAATTCTCAAAGAAAATTTCATTCCTTTATAGATGAACAGGATAGACGAGGTTAATTTATTAGTTATTTTACCTTATTAAGGCAATTAAGGCGACAAGCACTGCAGCTAGTAGATCCAATGCATTTCACATCTCCCCAATGTATTGAATCTATTTGTAGCATAAGAGAGAACAGGATCGATAAGGGTTATAAGCATTTTGTCCGACAGGTATAATGCGCTCATTAGTAGCATAGAATGAATCTATGAACTTGTTCTACTGCGGGTAATAAATTCAGCGTTTTCTAGCTACCAAGCGACACTTCTGGCTCAGGTAAACCACTTTCAAAGTGCTCTACCTGTTCCAGCAGTAATGCGCATGGATTTGCCAATAAAAAGGCATACAAGTGTAGCTTCGTATGGCTGTAGGGTGACACGGCTCCAGCAGGTCCCCCCCCCCCACCCCCCACCACCAATTTCAGGCACATTACAAAGTCCAGCAGGCAGTTTGCAATGCGCCTGATATTGGAGTGCACCTGATTAAAAATATAGCGAACAAGGCTCTACCAGTTTTCGGCTGAAAAGACGCCAGACTTCTGGTACAACCCCTTTCATACATGTCGCCCTTTGTCTGCCTCATGGTGTCTGGAGACACTGTGCATTTGGAAGCATTTCCTTATGTTGTGTCCTGAAAATACATCTTCTTAGGCAGGCCTACCAAAACCCCTAATTGCTAACCCCCACCTTCTATCACACACATTGCTGTCACTCCCTTTACTAGGGCACTCACAGGCACTTATCTGTATATAGATGTACAGTCAGGGTGGCAGGTTCACTCAATTTTTATGTAAACCACCCCATATTTTTTAAACAAGGCTGGACCATTGTAAATTCAGCACCCGTTGTCTCCCCCAGACACCCTCATAGATTGTAAGCTCTCGCGAGCAGGGCTCTCACACCTTGTGTCTCATCTGTAAGTAGCTCTCACTGTGTAATGTCTGTCTTTTGTCTGTAATTATACCCTCTACATTGTAAAGTGCTGCAGAATTTGTGGCGCTATATAAATAAAGATTATTATTATTATTATAATTATATTATGTTGGCTATATGACTATTCATCCTCTTATGGATCTTTTGTGTTGTCCTGCCAACATACTGGCATCCACACTGACTTTCTAACAGATATATTACATGGTCACTGGCATATAAGATGGTGTTTGAATTCAAAGGTTTTCCCAGTAAAAGAAAATTGTACTTGTTTTTGACATGTTTTAAATTGGCACAAAACCGCATCTGTAACAACCCTATTTCTTAGGTCTGTTTGTGGTCTCTGTTTTATCCCTTTGATTCATCAACTAATTTGGGGCCACAAGTTGTTTTAAAGTATTGGCTTGATGGAGAACCATAGAAGGACTTTTTGGTAATTTATCTCCTAACAGGGGATTTTTTTTAGAACATGTCAGTAACTATGTAGCACATGTCTATTTTGTTTATAGGATGTGTTATTTTTTATTAGAAAATGCTGTGACCATTTTCCTTTGTCTTTATTCACTGAGGCACGATCAGTATATTTTGTCTTAGTACTCAAACATTCCGCTTGGATGAAGGATTTGCTCCTTATAAAAGCCTCCTCTACTAATTTTTTAGGATATTTTTTCTCATGCAACCTTCTTGCTATAATATTGGTTTATTTTACATAAAACTTTATAGACCTTTTGTTTGTATTATACACTGCTCTGGTGTTTTCGCTAACCTAAAGCTCAGAAGCCTCAACAGCCTATCTTGATTATAGACTAACATGATTATGTCATTACCAAGGTCTGTATCCATGGGGCGCAAGACTCAGTGAGGGACACAGTGAGAGTGACAAAGTACAATAGTTGTAAAGGTGCCCCCAGAAACAACTCTGCTGGTGGGCCCTAGAAACCCCAGTCCGACCCTGGCCCTTTTCAGTCTAGAGCTAGTGTTAAGTGACAACAGAGCCATGCCTCCTGGTATCAATCCTAGGTGCTGCCATTGCATCATTAAACTGGCCACAGCTATCAACCTCTTAAGTATTTTTCTATAGTACTTGTGAGGTATCCCAGTACCCTTTCTGCTGTTGCCGCATGAAACAAATGTCATGTAGCATTAGATCTGGTACATCTTCTCACCATTCTTGTGAGTTAGAAAATGTATAATGCATCAATAGTTTTTTATGCTTCTAATGCTTTGGTTATGTGCTTACACTGAGAATTAATTGTGATTCTTAATTTGCTGCCACCTAGTGGCCAATGTATGTGTATGAGAGTTAGGTGTTCACAATCAATATCAGTTGCTACTGGAAATTAGCGAAACCATGTGGGAGGAGTCTCCAAGCTCCACCCCCACACACCACCAGGCTTGAACCAACCAGGTCCTGTTTTAGGCAGTCCTGGTCAGATGAGAGGGCAATAGCCGCTACAGATATTCTTGTTAAAATGCATATGGTGGAACTACATGACATTGCACGAAGGATTATGATTCCCTGTAACCATCCAGTTCACGCTGAAAGGACAATTACACGTCATGAATGTACAGTTATACCCTCTACAATAGAGAACAGTAGTGCAAAGTAATTGTGAGTACCTAAGTCTGTTTATTTCCCACAGGAAGCAAACCTGTGAAGGTTCCTTCTTAGGTGAAGCATTGCTTGGACTGTGTCTTCCCTTAAAGGGGTTTTATCGTTACAAAGATCATGTCTCAGATTATGGGTAAAGTAAAAATAATCACTTTTGTAATTGGGTTGCATTACCTCTGTCACTTGGTTTAGCAGATATGAGCATATCTGTAAATCTGTCTTCTATCTCTGCTGTTGCTGGTCAGAACGCCCCCTGGTCGATTCTCGCACCCTAGACACACCCCCTGCACGGTGATTGGCTGGCTGACATTTCATTCAGCCTGTTGGGATACGCCCCTAGACAGGAAACGCCCCGGCCACGCCCCCTGCGCTGTGATTGGCTGCCTGCACACTCTGTGTTTACTCCCCTCTGAGCTGTTAAAATGGATAGTGAAACCAAAGTCTGCTGGCTCTATACTCATCTCCCAGCTTTAGGGTCAATGTTCTTGGCAATTACTGGCTGTTTAAGGGGCTTTTGCCAAGAGGTTGATTAACCTGCTCACAGGTCCAGTCCTTAAGCTGCTACTTGGAAAAGAAGGCATTCTGTTCCTCAGATCGAATGCAAGCCCTGCCTCCGTACGACCTCCTCACCGGTAGGGAATACCATAAGGCTTCACCAGTGGGTTTGCATAAGCTGCTTGTATAGTACAGTGCATAGGTGATTAGCCCTGCAAGGGAGAGGTTGGGAGTTCAAGCCCCGTCAGTAGTTTGTTTTTGTTTTTCTTTAAAATTTGTACACATATGTAAAGATATGAAAATATATGTGTGAACATCTATAATTTTATTCATATACACACACAAAGCTCCCCTATATAGTGTCCTATCCTTGCAGTCACACCAAGCACTTCCAACATATGTGATACAATGCATATACTCTGGGGATGAGACATGATATAGGGGAGCTATGTATGTGTATATATATCATTATAGAGATTGACATATATACATTAGGTCTCTCTACTTATGTGTAGAATTTAGGGGGGGGGGGGAATATACACCCTGTGAGGGACAATAACACCAAACCCCTTTGTTGTAAAAACAACAATATCATTGCTCACTGCTCTACCTCTGCACCACCAGCCCAAGTTAGTTACAAGCTGATTTGCTTCTCTCCCCATTGTTTTCACATGTCACTGACAGGAAGCAGAGATCTTTACTTGAAGCTGACATTTGTAGTTAAGTAAAGATTTCTGCCTGTTGTCAGTACAATTTTGATGAACACCACTAGAAGTAACAGTTTACACACAACTGAAAGCCAGCAGCTAAGACATATGACAGGTGCTTGCTGGAGTTTGGAGCCTCAAGGCTGCAGACATAAGCAGGCAGGAGGCTACAGAGCTGTTATATCCAGACAACCTTCTGCATCCCCTGCTTTAAACAAAATGATGATGTCACAGTTCTTCAGTGAGGGGAGACATGCCTCCTGGGAGGAAAGACACGCCTACTGACAGGAGAGACACGCCCCTGGATTTCAAACTCAATCTGAGAAAATTAGCTGAACAGCACGAGCAGATCAAACGATAACACCCCATTAAGGAATCATCTGTACCCAACTGCCATCAGAGACTCTAACCCTGTTTATAACATATGAGATGAACATAGTGAACTTACTCTACTGTGCCTTAAAGAGAGACTGTAACTTGCCAATACTGTTTAATAAACTAGGTTTAGTAGTGCAGTGTTTAAAGTTCACAAGTATCTGGCTGTTCTCAGTTGCACCAACATCATGGGCACCCCAACACCAGATATCAACATATAGAAGTGCCCTGGGAGGTCCTAGACTGTCTCAGACTGTGCAAACCCCTCCACTGACAATTGCGGTGGACACGTGGGGAATCTCCAGAGGTCCAGCGTCCGATATAGCCACTGTGATGACACTAACTTTGGTTTTTGGAACTACAAGTCCCAGCTCCCCCCACCATAATATCTATGGCCTTTTCCCGTGGCTCACAACACTTGTGTAAAGGTAAAGCAATTTTACTGGTAACAAACACAGCCCTTATATCATGTTTTTTAGTGGCAGGTTATATCATTATCATGTAATGGCTGTGTGTGGTACAAGTATTTGGTTATAAATCTGTGATATAACCTATTATGTGTACCACACACATTCATTACATGATTATGGTGTAACCTTATATATGGGTGGAGCACTCATGTTCCAGCACAGGTTAAATTACAGCACACAGGAACAAAATTCTCTGTTACCTCTTCCTATGGCAGAACTGTCCACTTCCATCTGGGTGATTTCTGCATATGGCATGCTATCAGGCTTACACTGTGTGTGAGGGTCAATAACAGACCCTTGTACATTGTTTACATACTTTCCCATCACCTGATTATCGCTTCTAGCAACAGATATTTGACCATCTCAGCAGGTTCACTTTCCGCTACAGCAGGCAAACGGCAAATCTGCTCTGCAACCGGGAATGTGGAGTTGGCAAGCCAAAGCCCCGACTCCTCAATTTCCCAAACCTCAGACTCTGACTCCGACTCCCTCATACATGGAGCATGTTTAAGTGATAACTTTACTGTAGTAAAATGGTAACACCAGGCTGTTTATCACCTTATGATACAATAATCAAGCTATTTAGGTAGAACATACACTAACAAGCAAAATGGTAACAATGTCTTGATCTTTTGACTATCAGGCTCCACATCTCACCACCCCTACAGCTTTGTACTACTACCATCATTTTATAGACAATCATCTTACCGATCTTATACATAAATTTTACTTGCAAATATTTAGCATCTGCTTAGTTCTGCAGATTCTTGTCATGTAACTGCATTGTTACTGTTTTCCTCCTAAAAATCAAGATATTATTTTTTTTATTATTTTGTTAGTATTTGTTAAATCCACCTTTGACTTTCAGCACTGCCTGAATCCTTCTGGGCTCTGGATCAGATTCAAGCATGTCTTGACAAAAATCTGATCCCAGGTCTCTTCTACAAGTTCCCACTGTTGGTGCATAGTGGACTTGGATACAAATACAGATTTTTCTTCAACTCTTCCCACAAGTGTTGGATTGGGTTGAGGTCTGGGGACTGTGCAGGCCAATACAGCAACTGTAACTCATTGAACCATTCCTTCTCCAACCTTGACATATGCTTTGGGTCGTTGTCCTGCTGAAACACTATGTTGTCCTTTTCATACTGATAGTACTCTATATGAAGTAACTTAAGTTTTAGGATACTCACATACAGCTCAGCATGGAGATCAACATTGATCTTGGTCAAGTATCCAACATCTCTGGCTGTAAAACAACCTCATACCATCAGGCTTACTCCACCGAACTTGACAAGTTCTTCAATTTCCTGATCCGTTAGCCCCATTCTTCCAAACCCATTTGCACCCACCAGAGCCCGGTCTATTGACTTTCATCTCATTGCTCCAAAGCATCCATTTCCAATCTTCCATTTTTCATACTCTTTTGCAAACTCGAGCCAACACTTCTTATGATGAGATTGAAGTTGAGGCTTTTTCACCTTTTTTCGGGCGATCATTTCAGACCTGTGTAATGAGTGTTGCCTGTGCTTGCATGGACATTTGTAATCTCACTCTTACAAAGCCTGCGAGCCACCTCCACTGCCATGTCTTCCATTAGAACTAATAGACTTTGTTATGAGCCAACTTGTTGACTCTGATATTTTGCCTGGACGTCACCTCTTGGCTTTGGAATGAATGGATGGACTTCATTTTATACTCTTTAAGCTGCCATGGCATCACATGGTGCAGTTTGGCAATTTTCTTGGCAAAGAGATGCTATTGATGAGCTGGGTGATGCTTTTTCTCTTTTCTTGAGAAATCTTCTTCATGGCTGCTTGAACCAGTGTCCTTTCACTTGGGAATCAGCCTAATAGCACACTGAGCTATTAGGGAAGGTGAGAACAGGTTGTAATTTGTAGTAAAAAGAAGGAAAAGATTGTTCAACCACCAGGAGCAAAACAGTAACAATGCAGTTACATGACAAGAATCTGCAGAACTAAGCATTTGCTAAATAGTTGCAGATCAAAGTTATGTATGAGAGCCAAGATGATTGTCTAGAAAATGATGGGAGTCTCACGTTCAAAGCTATAGTGGATGGTGAGATGGTGAGTTCAAAACATTGTTGCCCTTTTGCTTGGCACTGTAAAATATATTTATTGGATACGACTTTAAAGCACAAAAAAAATTGTAAATATGCAAAACACTACAGGAAGTGGGAAGAAACAGTTTTCAACAAAAATTTCCTGAATACCATTTGTGGAATCTATGAATTTGTTCGGAGAAATAGTATCGCCTCCATCAGATCCTGCATAGATAACCTCACATCTGATCTCATTATATCCAGGCTAGAGAACGACCTCTCTGTACTGACTTGGGTTTTTGGCAAAGCATTGACCACATTGTCAACATCTTTAACAATGCCAGGGTATAAAGGAATTGCCTCAGGCACAGTCAGTTTTGATGAATGGTTGAACTCTTCTACTTCTTTGAAAGCAAGTGAAAAAATTTTCTGAAATATAGTCAATTTGTTTGCTATAGTAGCGGAATCTTTTCCCATGCGATAACGCTTTACCTGCTCCATGTCATCAATTACACTCCTCATGTGATACGGCTGAAGATATGGGAGCTGTAGCAATGGTAATACCGAATTCCTCTTAGCACTGCATCGAACTAACTGGACCAACTAATTATATTTTGAGAGTCAGAGTTGGTCCATTTTATAATGACTCCGACTCCTGCAAAATAGGCACCGACTCGGACTCCAACTCCACGACTCCGACTCCACAGCTCTGTCTGCAACATCACAGACCTCATCATATTGCATCTCATAGTTACGAGGTGAAGTTTCTTTTACAAAGCGCCTTTCCTATAACGTTGTTCAGACATCTCGGTACTAGCCACTTCATTAGTGTCAGGTGACACATTCCCTGTATACCTCTCATTGGTTTTGTCAAGCAGATGTACCACAGTATTGTATGGAGATACTTCGACACCTCCTGTAGCGGTCACTATAGGAGGACCCTAGCATCACTCCCGCATCTTTTACGCAATCCATTTCACAGTGCAGCAGGACAATCAGATTCATTAACGAAACTTGCAGTTTTCAGGTTAGACAACTCATTTACCTTTTTTTCCACAAAAAGTTACAGAAGATACCTGGTTGCCACTGGCAGCCACATTAGTTCCATAGGGAATGACAGCCTCAGACAGGGGCATTCCTGAGCTAATCCTCTCTACTGCTTGGGCTTCAGTTTCTATAGCACCTTGTTCAGACATAGCATTTTTATCACACATAAATGCAGTTAAGTAATTTTTCAATGACAACCCCACATGCAACATATTGAGTCCATCAGACTCTGAAAGTCCACTATTTGTAGTCCCACTGCTCTCATGACTAGTTTCTTGCCCTATCAGCATTTTGGGACCTCTATTTGGCTCTTCATATGCAAGTCCACCGGCCTTTCCCTTTTAGGCAACGGCAGAGCGTACTCCCGAGGTACTTCTAAGGAACAACCACTTGCTTGGTCTGGCACCCCCACTGTAGCTCACAACTGCCAGAAATAGGGGAAGTCTCTGCCAAATATGAACAAATCTCAAGCACATGTTCAACAGTCCCAAAACAGGTTTCAACTTACAATTAAAAAGACTTAACAGGTTTTAAGTAAGATGTCTGAGTGGATACTGGAGACTTTTTGGGGACAGTCCGGGTCTCATCTCCAGTGCTCTTCATGGCATCTTCTCTGTCCTCCATCTGGTCAGTGAACACTCAGGCACTTGAGTACAAAGAGAAAACAGAGAACGCTCACCAGTGACTCCCTTCTAGTTAGTTGTCCGCACCCTCCTGATTGATTGCAGTGCTCTGGGAAGGAGCCGTCGGCTGTAACGGCTTGTAGCAGGATGCAAATGTATGAGAAAGTCTTCCGGCACTTGCGCAGAGAGGAATCCAAAAGTATTAAAGTAAAACGTACATTTTATTAGAAAAACTTAAAAAACACAGTTTAAAATCAACCGCATGTATACGCGTTTCGAGCCTATGTATCCTGGCTCTTAATCCTGACATTCAAATACTAAGAGTAAGCTTCCTTATGTACCAATCCCCTAGAGACATCAGGGAGTGCACCTGAATTTTAACCCTATGTTAACCTATACATTGCAACAATGTCTGAAAGGCTTGCATGACATGAGTTACACAATTATAATCATACAGATATATACATATGTGATAAAAGGAAACCTTTCCTATCTGTAAATATAATGCTAATAAATATACAGAAGATCCGATTTGTAATTCAAACCTTTGGGATACCGAGTGTCCATTCATCAACATTTAAATATATGGCTGGATAGGCATTTGCAGCCGATTGTCATACGTTCGCCTAGTTATCTTAAGGATTCTAGGGAAGTGCTTAGACATATGAGCCAACTTGTCTGGAAATCAAATTATAAATGGGTCTCATGTGATATTATTGCCCTTTATACATCAATTCCCTTATCTTTAGCCATAACTGCGCTCACTCAGCAATTGAACAAACATACCAGATATGAGGAAAATTTGAAACAATATATCATTATGGTGACAGAGTTCCTTTTGGGTCACAATTACTTTAGCTTCAATAGTGAGTTTTACCTACAGATACAGGGTTGCCCTATGGGCTCCTGTTTCTCCCCATCACTGGCGAATATTTTTGTCACGTGGTGGGAGGAAAGATACATATATTCAGTGGATAATATTTTTGCCCCAGATATATTCTGGTATGGGCGTTATATAGACAATACCCTGATGGTCTGGCAGGGATCGTCTATAGATATTCCCAAATTTGTAGATTACATTAATACCAACCAAGAAAATCTGTCCTTCACATATACCAGTGATAATAAAGATATGGTCTTTCTTGATTTGAAACTAACAGGGGATCCAGTTACTGGTGAAATTAAAACACAAACCCACAGAAAACCCGTTTCGGGTAATAGTATTCTAGAAGCCACTAGCTGCCATCCGCAGCATGTCATACAAAATCTCCCTATGGGGGAATTTATTAGAGCCAGGAGGAATTGTAGTGATGAGGTTTCCTTTCGGAATGAAGAAATACTCCTTATTAACAGGCTACAGCAGAGAGGCTACAAAAAGTGGATGATACGTAGAGCCATAAATAAAACTAAGTCTATGAAACGGGATGCGCTCATATGTAAACCGAAAGTGACTGGGGATAAGATCTCTTCCTTAGTTTTTTCAACACAATACAGTAGACAATTTAAAGATATCTCAGATATAATAAAAAAGTACTTACCCATTCTTACTACTGATTCCACCATACGATCAATCCTTGCGAATGGCTGCAAGTTTGTGTCTACCAGACCCCAGACGATTGGAAACATTGTTTCCCCAAGCATGTTTACAAGTATACTTGCAACAAAAAATAACAGATGGTTGGACTTAAAGGGATCGTATAAGTGTGGCACCAGTAGGTGCAGCTTGTGCAAGTTTATGGTGAAGGGTGATGTATTTTCTTCATTTGTCACACACAAAACGTTTAAAATCTCACAATTCATGAATTGCCATAGTACTTTTATAGTCTATATGATTTGGTGTGAATCTTGCAAATTACAATATATAGGCTGCACCACGAGGAGTTTGCATGTGAGAATACGTGAGCATATATATGATATTACACATGATAGCTTGCGTAAAACATCGGGGGCCTCTAAGCATTTTAGGGATACACACCAAGGTAGTCTGGAATCGTTCAGAGTTAGAGCTATTGAAATGGTTAATAAGCCACGGAGAGGAGGGGATAGGAAGAAGTGTCTTACTAACAGAGAAGCCTTTTGGATTCTTATGCTGGACACTCGGTATCCCAAAGGTTTGAATTACAAATCGGATCTTCTGTATATTTATTAGCATTATATTTACAGATAGGAAAGGTTTCCTTTTATCACACACAACACTCAGGCACACCACTCCCTGCTTTAAAGTATCTCCAGCACAGCTCCTCCCGCTGTACCACAGCGGACGCTTTCTGCTGCCGAGGTTGGTGGCTCCAAGCAATGACTGGATCCAGACCTCTTAGCAACTTGGCTTCCACTGGATTTGACTTACTCTTGGAAGGATGATATAGCCTCTTGGTGACCGCACATTCCGCCTAGCAACAATCCACCTATAAACAGGGCTCTGTTTGGTTTTCCTTATCTAGTACTGTTTGCAGGTTGCTTATAGTTTGCATTAGCTCGAGATTTTTCACAAGCTCCTCTATTGCCCCAAAAATGTAAGCAACACAGTTTCTCAAACTGCACAACACAGTTTGTGGGGATTTTTTTTATGTCTGGTTTGAGACTCGCTTGTTCCACAGAACTTGAAACTTGAAATTTTGCTGCATCAACTTTAATGTGTCCAATTAGGACCAATTATACCCACATCCTTCACCACATGTGAGCACTCACTTATGTTCAGCCACCATCCTGGCCAGTCTTGGGGTTGCTCAGCTCATGGTTCACCTTATTTGGTGAACAATTACGGCACACATGTCACACGGACGGCGCGGTTTCTTTTCATACAAGCTTCAGCATAGGTTAATTTACAGCACACAGAACAAAATTAAATCGTAGACCATCTGGCCACTAACTAAGCACATAGAGATCCGCTTAGCACCACATACACATATTTTTACCAGTCTCTTACTCGTAATTTTGGATTTCCTCAAGCCTTGGGAGAAAAAGCCTTCACCTTAGCTCTGCATGTTGCTCTAACTTCTGGCAGTGAACCACATCCATTTGAATGGATTTTAACAAGCTTTTAGGACTAGTTCTAGAATGTGGAAACGACCTCCCACCCAACACTACAGCCTTGCAGAATAGCCAGCCAATGCTTAGTCGCAGAGCAACCAAACTAATACTACTTAGTGTTAGTAACTTATAGTTATTGATCCAATACTGCTAGCTTAACGCACCAAGCCCAGGCATCTTGGTGGCACATATCTCACAGGTCTTCTGGTATATAGCATTCAGTTGCAGAAGAATCAAACCACCTGAGCTTGCTCTGCCAAAAAGCTGATATACCTAGAACGGCTGTACATAAAAGTACTATTCATAGGCACTACATTAATGTAAAACCCTATGTGTACCACACACAGCCCTCCTGATCTAAGGTTATATATATGTAATGACTGTTAATGTGTGTGTGTGGGGGAATTAGCAATTTATACTTTCTACTGCCCCCCTATTGAGGGCTGCACCACAGGATATAGACTGGAAGCAGCTATTAACAAATAATAATGTAGAAGCCAAATGGAAGGGCTTTAAATATACTCTGTGGAAATAAATAGCAAAATGTATTCCTATAGGTAACTAGTATAGATGATTAAAATGAAAACTAACTTGGATAAATGTAAAGTTCTGCATCTAGATATTAATAATCTGTATGCACAATATGTCCTAGGACAGCAGTGGCGAACCTATGGCACGTGTGCCAGAGGTGGCACTCTGAGCCCTCTCTGCTGGCACGCGCGCCAGGCTGCCCACTCACTGGCCTCAGTATAAAAATGAGGGTCCGCACTGTGAGAAGGACAGCCTGGCATCCGAATCACAGTGCCACACTTTTACATAGAGCACAGTCTCTGAGACCTGTTCCACATTAAACACTTTCTGCAGGACTGAGAGTGGTGTCGGACCCTCCCCTCTCACTGTGCTGTGGTGGGATGCCAGGAATCCTGTTTGACAAATTAAATTAGAGAGGCCTCGCCCTGTGAGGCAGAGCCTCACTGATTTAAATTGTCACGACATCCTGATGGTCACAGTCCCAAAGTAAGTGTTCAACAACGAACAGGTCTCAAAGCCTGTGCTGTATGTAAAAGCATAGCGCTGTGACTCGGAGGCCGAGCACTCCCTCCCACAGCACAAGGGCCACAGTGAAGGGTCCGACCTTAGCCCCTGTCAAGGGCCCCTGTAGAGGGCCTCTCCTGAGCTCCTGTCAAGGGCCCCCACTGAGCCCCTATAAAGGGCACCAGTAAAGGACTCCATCTGAGTCTCTGTAAGGGGTCCAACCACTGAGCCGCTGTTAAGGGCCACCCACTGAGCCCCTGTGAAGGGCTCCCCACTGAGCACCTGTGAGAGGCCCATAGCAAGGTCTCTGAGATACATTCTTAGTCAATGTTTTGGAGTGGCCATCTTAATGCTATAGAAAATGTATGGGCAAAGCTGAAAAGGCAGGTATGAGCAAGGTGACCTACAATCATGGCTCAGTTGCACCATTTCTGTCAGGAGGAATGGGCCAAAATTCCTACCAACTATTGAGAGAAGCATGTGGAAGGATATCCAAAACGTTTGACACAAGTCATACAGTTTAAGGGCAATGCTACCAAATACTAATGAAATGTATGTAAACTTTTGACTTTGCAGAAAGTAATAAAAATACCTTTAAAAATTCTCCTTCTCTCATTATTCTGGCATTTGGCAAATATAACTAATTTTGGTAATCCTAATCGAACTAAAATGGAGAATGTTTATTCTGATTTCATATTAGATAGTAAGAAAAACATGCATATGTGTCTTTTTATATAGTGTATGTAAACTTCTGGTTTCAACTGCAACTATATATAAACTTCATAATAGGCAAATTATGTGACATTACTTCCTATTCTGTGACATCTACATAATACAGACAGTGGTGATGATCACACATCACATCCTAGAAGTAACCAGCAGCAATGAAGACTTTCCTGCTCCTCTTCCTATCACTGGCCTGCTTGTCAGGTGACATTACTAGAGACATTACTAGAACATTAGAAGAAAGAGATTCCTATCACTCTGATGAGATGTTTATATGAATGTAACCTTATTCTCTGTATTTTCCAGGTGTCCAGTCTCAAGCACAACTTGTCCAGTCCTCAGTGGCAGTGATGATCCGGCCCGGGAATTCCCCTAGACTCTCATGGAAAGCGTCTGGATTCACCTTCAGTGATTATGCCATGAGCTGGGTTAGACAGACTGCTGACAGAAGATTACAGTGGTTGGGATATATTAGCGATGGTGGTAGCAGCACTTATTATCATGATTCTGTTAAAGGACGATTCACATTCTCCAGAGATAACAGTAACAACATGTTATATCTACAAATGAACAACATGAAGGAGCCTGAGGACACTGCCGTGTATTACTGTGCTAGATACACACTGATAGAACACAATGTCTGAGTGTGACATAAACTGGTAGAAAGTTCCATCATGTAACACTAGGTGGCAGCAAAAATGAAGTAACTGTGTAATTCAGAAAGACATTATGTAACTGTAGGCAGCTGTAATATACAGATCACAGCTATCACTGACACATATGTAAGACTCTGTTCATACTTGCAGTGGGTAGTTTTGAAAGCACACCTGCATTGGTTTGTCTAGCCACTACCAGGGCACTTTTTTTAGCATCTAAAAGAGAAACTGACAGGAGGGACAACTGGGTCATTTAGCTTGCTTTACTCTTTGTTGCCGAATTGTGAGGTATCCCCATCACAGATACCCTGGATACAGGGCCCGCAATAAGAAAGTTATCAACAGCACTCCAAAATTGTGATAAAATATACAGTACAGACCAAAAGTTTGATGGACCTGCGGCGTTCAATATACCCTCCTACCACACATGGTTTTGCTTTTGTTCCCAGCCTGCACTATAGGTCCCATTCTCTCTATACCTCTACTCTCCGGTACTATAGGTCTTCTTATATTTACCACACACTACAGCATTATCTACTTTCCCTATTCAATCATCTCATTTGTGACATGCATGATTAAGGCTCATATAATAGCCGAAACGTCGCGTCAATATTGACACATTACTGGATTCCATTGTACAAGAAAGTAAAAAAACCTGCTGTGTTGTATGTTATACCTATTATCGCCTGTATTACAATGTATTTTCTATAAAGAGCCACTTTTGCATTAATCTCAAGCGTGCTGTGATATTTCTGTTTTTTATGAAGACGGGACTGCAATATCCCTTTCACATGCACGTATACCTCCAGAGTACTGGATATATCTCTTAAAGTTTAGACTAAAAGTTTGGACACACCTTCTGCTACACCAGATGACCTGGCCTCCACAGTCACCAGACCTGAACCCAATCGAGATGGTTTGAGGTGAGCTGGACCGCAGAGTGAAGGCAAAAGGGCCAACAAGTGCTAAGCATCTCAGAGAACTCCTTCAAGACTGTTGGAAGACCATTTCAGATGACTACCTCTTGAAGCTCATCAAGAGAATGCCAAAAGTGTGCAAAGCAGTAATCAAAGCAAAAGGTGGCTACTTTGAAGAACCTAGAATATAAGACATATTTTCAGTTGTTTCACACTTTTTTTGTTAAGTATATAATTCCACATGTGTTAATTCATAGTTTTGATGCCTTCAGTGTGTATCTACAATTTTTATAGTCATGAAAATAAAGAATATTGTTGGAATGAGAAGGTGTGTCCAAACTTTTGGTCTGTACTGTATATTTATTCATAAAGTATCCAAACTCCAATCAGGAAAATTATCTTAAGTGACATACTAATCAATTTTATGTTTCAGGCGTGTTGACCTTAATCATATACATCACTGTAAAAGAAAAAAACATAGGGTATCAGACCACTGGATGCAGTGAAATTAATAGTGCTACACATAAATACACAGCATTGTATGAAAAGAACATCATACAAGAAAAATATTCTATGAAAAAAACATTCAATAGGGAAAACATATACAGTATATGAGACTATAATTATGACCACATAGAGCTAAACAATAAAACCTAAAGAAAAAAACATCCAGAAGAAATCCTAAAAAAAAACAATAATCACAAAATGATACACTATGTACAAGGAATCATACTTACATAGTATATATAAAATATATATACAATGTACGATGTACAAATATGATATACCACTCATTAAATTCCTTCTAGGAAACTAGAATAATCTGAAAGCCAAGACAGATAAAGTTCTAACCGAGCACCTGAAAATATTGTAAGCACGAAAACTAGTTCCTGAGAGACACAGATGATTATGTAAATAAAAGAGTACACTTGTGGCAAGGACAAAACACAAGAATTTACAACAGAGGAACAAAGTCAACTAGAGTTGGAGCTCAGGTTTAGAGAGCAACAACAACTCTGGACAAAGGAGACCTGTGTGTTGTCCTGGATAACAACACACTCACAAGCCTGGACAATCTGGTTATCAATATCTCATCTAAATTGTTGTCATCTGCCGAGTTACAGGTATTACAAAAGGGTTTATCCTTTTGCCCCACCGCTAGGCTGGACACATTTAAGCTTGAGCAGGAAATGCATTGATTCCTTAGGTTCATCCGTCTCAAAACTCACTTCTCCCTAACCCCTCCTGAAGTGACATCAACTCAAATCCTTAATCCTTTGTCCATCAAGTCATTGTGTCTATGGAAGGTCAGTCTATTCAACCCTCCCAGGACATATCATTCAGTGGAAACATATATATCCATTGTAAATTGTGAAATAAGTAAATCTTAAAGAGGAAGAAGAGGAGGAAGCGGAAGAGGAGGAGCAAGAGGAGGAGGAAGAGGTAGAGGAGGGAAAGAGAGAGGTATAGCAAGTTATAAATAGGGGATCGCTTGAATGACAATATACTGCAACACACAAGTACCTTAGTATATTGTACTAACAATCACTTACAAGTACCCAGGTGAGACTGAAAAAAACCCAAAAATTAAAAAAATATATTTTTTAAAAACATATTACCACTGTAAAAAATGTTTTAGTATTGTGTTTATGTCAATCCCCTTCTGCTATAAAATTGGAATTAAAAGTGGAAAGTAATATGTACCCTAAAATGGAAAATTATGCAAATAAAAAATACAGCTAACCTTGTAAAAACTTATCCCAGACACAGCACAGCTGACAGAAAAAGGTTAAAAGTCTATGAAAATGAAGGCGCAAAGCAAAAATTTATAGTAATTCTAAACACTATATATAAAATTGGTATTGGCAGAATGATATGATGTTAATATCACATAGTAAATTCCCAAAAAACTAAACCTAAAACACCATGGGCCAATTGCTTTTTTTCCCTATTATTTCCCTAGGTATTTATGGTTTTGGGGGGTTGGACTGGAGGAGCAGACACTTTGGCTATATGGGGCCCTGAAATTCCTAATGGTGGCCCTGCTCAAGTCCATATGTGGAAGAACAAAAAAAGTTTTTGGTCACAGAAAATGTTGCTGCAGCACAAATGTAAGAAGTATAGTGTTTGTTTTTTTTTAAAAAAAGTACTAAGATATCTCATTGGGGAGAGTCGCCATGTTGGTGTGTGAGGATTTATTTGCCTTTTCAAACCTCACTGGGCATTTGCATAGAACAAAGGCTTTTTGGAAGAGCTGAAGAGCTCATCAATGCCATCTATTGGATGAAGTAATCCTCAATTCACACGTGACTAAGTCTTGCAATGTAAAAAGGATTGAAACCAAGCCAGTGAAGTTCATCTACAGACAGCTGTTTTGGTGTTTTTGCCCCTTGTCAGTGCAGAGTAGAAATTATGGGTTGGCTAAGTGAGAGGCGAGTGTGGCTTAGAAGGGGTGATGTATCTCTTCGGGGAAAACTACCATGTTGGTGTGTAGCCCCACTCACCTCTTACCTAGCCAGCCATGATTTTTGAGACATAGACAAGACTTTACAATTGATCAATTGTACCTTGACATTGCGAGACTTCAAGCACTATGATGCGAATGGAAGTGGCCACTGAGCTTAGAGTGTCACAGAGTGTCATCAGCAGGTTGCAACAGAGAGACTGGAAGAGTCACAGAAAGGCAAAGAAGTGGCATTCTTTGGCTCCATCACACACTGATCACTGTTTCATCGTAAACAATGCCCTGCAGAGCTGGATGATGAATGCCATACAACTCCAGCTACATTTAAGGGAGGGGAGAGTCAACCAAGTGTAACATCAAACCATTCGTAACCCTTTACATCAGCATGGTCTGCATGCTAGATGATTAGTAAGGGTACCTTATTTGGCTTTTGCATAGCGCTCTCCTTGATGTTGTGAAGGGAAACTTATTTTTCTATACATTTTTCTAATGCTTTTGTAATAAAGTTTGTGGTACAAAAACATTATTACACATGTAAGCTTAGCTGAACAGCAGATATAGTCCAAGATGGCACCCACTTCCTGGACAGCCCCCACTATGTGGCAGCATGGACCTGGGTGGAAACCATGACCATATATGGAGAACCAATCAACTAGTGCCACATTCCTGAAGAATGCAAGAAACAAAGGAACTTAACCACGCCCCTGAAACCAATTTGTAAAATCCACTGTATTGTAATAAAGTCATTAATTCTGGGCCTGCTACACACCGAGGAGGAACTCATACCAACTCTCTGTGTTTTGGTGTCATTTCTTTACGCCAGCACTCAGTGTTCAATTTGGGCAGTAGTAGTCATGCTCAACAATGTCTCCAGCATTGCTGTTGCTCAGATTGAATTGATTTATATCACTGACCAGCACTGAAAACCACTAGTCCCTCATCCAGTGTAGATGCTCCCTGGTGAATATGTCTGTGCCTCGTGGTGTGGTCAGAATTTTTGTATTTCCAACTATATACTTTCAATATGCAAACAAGTAATTTTTATTATCCAAAAAATGTTAGTCACAGTATGCAAGGTTAGTAAATGATCATGGTGAAATTAATAACATCATGAAATATCTTAGATCATAGAGTGCGTTCCCAATGTTTCCGGTCTGAAAGACCTTTGTCTAGGGAATCTCACATTGCTGTCAGTCAGGAATCCACTCTGGATATGATATTATGATATTTTATGATGTTATTAATTTCACCATGATCATTTACTAACCTTGCATACTGTGACTAACATTTTTGGATAATAAAAATTACTTGTTTGCATATTGAAAATCTGCGTGTGCTGTTGGAAATACTAAATTTTTGGACTATTGTTGGCAACGGGCACCACAGTATATAGGGGGAGTGCCGAATTATGGGACTATATGGTGGGGTGGTCAGGTCATCTAGCACACAGACCATGCTGATGTAAATGGTTACAAATGGTCTGATATGACACTTAGTTGCCTTTCACCTCCGTTAAAGAGGACCTATCATCTCCAGAGAAACTTCATGAAGTAACAGAAGACTAAAATACAAACACTTTCTCAAATATGCTTCATTAGGGAAATCAAAGCAATTCAGTTTTTTAAAAAAGCACTAGCCCTTTAAGACAACTCTGAAGTCGGGTCAAGTTGACAGTTTAAGAAAGTAACTGCTTCTGAGCTGGGAGAGTCCACTGTGCAGGGGGGAGCCTGTAAACCTACATCATGTTTACACTAGCAGCAGTGTAATATAGATGAATGTATACTATGGAGGAGGAGGCGAAGCAACAGGTAAACTCTGTCACACTATGTCCTCAGTGTGCTGTGCCTGCTGTACTGTATGTAGTGAGAGATTGTACAAGCAGCTATACCCTCAGCTCCCCCTGTACAGTTGGTATCTCCCACAGAATGAACCCTACTAGATAAGGATCTCCTGAGTTAGAAAGTGAAAGTAAAACCTGTTCTCCTGAGGTAAATACTCTGAATTGCCTAATGACATCTATTTGAAAAAGTCTTATAATTTCATCTACTATCAATTTTTGTGTGTTTAACTGTTTAATCCCTTACCGCCGCAGCCAGTTTTGATGTTCCTGACAGAGACCATTTTTGAAATGTGTTTGAATATGTGTTTAATTTGGGAAAATTTTTTTTTATACATTTACCTATCCATGTGATTCAGAAACTGTTTTCTCATGACACACTGTGCTTTTAGTTAGTTATAAATTTGAGCCCATATATTCGTAGTATATTTGTGAAAAATATTGTGATTTTTTTAAAAAAAATAGCTATTTTTAAAATTATAACATTTCTGTATGTAAGACAGATATGTAAGACAGTTATTCCACACAAAATAATTTATAACTAGCGTCTGCTGTAGGCTGGCATCATTTTTTTTTTTAAGTCTTTTTATTTTTTTTACAACATTATGGGCTTAGAAATGTAGTAGTAATTTTTTATTTTTTCAAGAAAATTTGCAATTTTTTTAGGGACCAGTTCAGTTCTAATGTGGCTTAGACAGGCCCGTATGTTAGATACCCCTATAAATTACTCCATCTAAGAAACAACATCATTTAAAGTGTTCAAAACAGCATTTAGGAAGTTTATTAACCTATTAGGTGTTTCACAGATCTGAATTAAAGTAAAGTGGAGGTGAAATTTAAACATTTTATTTTTTTGCAGATTTTCAATTTTAATTCATAATTCACTGGAACACAGTAGATGTGACCAGGGCATTGCAACTCAACATACATTTCCCCAGTTCTACAGTTTTTAGAGATATCCCATATGTTGCCCTAGCCCGTTATTTTTCTATATATGGAGCTGATTTAGGGCTTGCTTTTGTGGGATGAGTTGATGTTTTTATTGGTGTCATTATGGGGTTCATATGTTGCTTTGATTGCTTTTTATCAAGGTTTATGTAGGGTGTTTTGAACAAAATACAGCAATCCTGGTAGTGATTTTTATTTTATACAGCGGTCACCATGTGGTATAAATGACATGCTAGCTTTACTGAGCAGGTTGATACGATTACAATGATACCCAATGTGTATATTTTTTATGTTTATGTTTTTAAGTTATGAGAGCCATAACTTTATTATTTTTCTGTGTACACAGATGTGTATGGGCTTGAATGAAAACTCAATTCAGTGACTGTTCTTTTTTTGGTTTTTTCTTACAGTGTTCACTAGAGATGGGCGAATTTCTCAAAAATTCGGTTAGCCAGATTTGTTGAATTTTCCGAAAAAATTTGTTTCGACCCGAATTTATTCACCGCGATTCACGTAAAAAAAAAAACTATTTCCTGGCTGCAGAGAGCCTGTAGGGTGCTGTAGAACATTGTGCCATGCTAAAATATGCATAGGGAGCGTGGTTTGGTCTTGATACAATGCTGTGTTTTAGTATAACACACAGATGACAAGCACCGTTCTCACTTCACACTTCACTTCTCTGGGCAGTTACAGGGGCAAAACTGACCAAATAACTGAAGTAGGAACGCAGCCTGATTAGGCAATGTCAGCGCCAACTGGAAAGAACCGAGCTGAGGGCCAAGATCCTACAATAGCGTCAAAGAGCGCACTCCTTTTACACCGATATCAGATGATTCCACAGATTATGAAATAACTTGTTCTGTTAAACGCTGATACATGTAGAGCCCCCTCCTCCTGAAAGAGTGGAGAGGGTGTCGGCAGTAATTTTGCATTGACATCACTGATCATTTTGCCCTTCTTTTGATCCATCAATGTCCGCTGTTAAATCGCTCAATAATCCATCATTATTGCTAAAGCCAAAAACAAACAAATCTAATCATCAGACAATACTGATGCAAACAAAGGACCATGTCATACTGGCGTTACGTCTTCAATCAATTGTTTGTCCTTTACATTCCTTCTGACAGATTAAAAGAAGGGGAAAACGAAACATAGTGGCTATGTCATAGAGTGGTGGAGGGTGAAAACAGCATTAGAAAACCACAGGGTGGTCGAGTGATGAGAGAATGGTCAGTTGGCAGCAGCATGAGTAGGCCACAGAGTGACACAAAGACAGAGTGTGGAGGTGGCTGCAACATCAGTAGGCCAAAGAGTGGCAAATGACAGAGCGTGGAGGTGGCAGCAACATCAGTAGGCCACAGAGTGGCACAATCACACAGCATGGAGGTGGAAGCAACATCAGTTGGCCAAAGAGTGGCACAATGACAGAGTGTGGAGATAGCAGCAACATTAGTAGGTCACAAAATGGCACAATCACACTGTGGAGGTGGCAGCAACATCAGTTGGCCACAGAGTGGCACAATGACAGAGCGTGGAGGTGGCAGCAACATCAGTAGGCCACAGAGTGGCACAATCTCACAGCATGGAGGTGGCAGCAACATCAGTAGGCCACAGCGTGGCAAAATGACAGAGCGTGGAGATGGCAGCAACATCAGTAGGCCACAGAATGGCAAGTGACAAATTGTGGACGTGGTAGCAACATCAGAAGGCCACAGAGTGGCAAATGAGAGATTGAGAAGGTGGCAGATACATCAGTAGGCCACAGAATGGCAAGTGACAAATTGTGGAGGTGGCAGCAACATCAGTAGGCCACAGAATGGCAAGTGAAAAATTGTGGAGGTGGCAGCAACATCAGTAGGCCATAGAGTGGCAAATGACAGATTGAGGAGGTGGCAGCAACATCAGGAGGCCACAGAGTGGCACAATCACACAGGGTGAAATCGCGCCACTAACTCGCAGACACTGTCAACCTCCAAAACTAAGCCAATCCTGATGCAAACAAAGGACCATGTCTAGAGATGGGTGAATTTCTCAAAAATTTGATTCGCCGACTTCGCAGAATTTTTCCGACAAAATAAGTTTCGGTCCGAATTAATTTGGGACAAATCGCGTTAAAAAACAGCTATTTCCAGGCTGCACAGAGCCTGCAGGGTGCTGTAGAAAGTTGTGCCATGCTTAAAATGCAGAGGGGACTTGGTTTGGTCATCATACAATGTTGTGTTTTAGTATGACACGCATATGACTGCCGTCGCTCTTAGAATCGCTTCACTATAAAATTCCCTGGGCACTTAAGAGGGCAAAACTGACCATAAAACTGAAGTGGGAATGTAGCCTGATAAAGTCGTGGCAGCTTTATTCCCACAGATTCTACATATACTTATATTCGGCTCCTCCGGTGTCTTAGCAAAGAACTGCCATACCGCTGAGCCCCTGTGCCGCTACTTTCTTGGACCTGCGAAGCGGGTTTTCTACCTCGTGGCCGCTTGGCTCCTGACCTCACATTGCTGCTACCCTGCTGACTCACGGCCACACAACCCACTTGCTGGCTGCGCCGCTGCCTGATGCGCAAGCTGACACCCTCTTCTCCTGACGATGATGAAGCCCTTGCTTCAACCCGGCTCCCAAGTGCGGTCGGCTACATCATCATCGATTTGTGTTTCATCGTCACTGCAGTCCTCATCACCGGTCTTAATATGCAGAGGCTGACCCCTCACAACATGACCTCCCATGCCACTCTCCACATCTACACTTTGCCGCCTACTGCAAGAAGCACGGGATATTGGCCCCATTTCTTCGCTGCCAAGTAGCTGCTGACTGCCCTCCTCAAATTGTTCATCCTCGCTATATAGTGACGCTGAGCTCATACTACATAGTAGATCTCTGGCTGAGGGAACCGGATGGGACAGAGGCGGGTTGAGGACAGGTGAGGGCCGCTGACCCGCTCCTGGGCCATGCCAACTAAGGGTTGTATCTGACGTTCCCACCGACTCTTGGGTGGGGGTTGTCAGATGTCATCTGGTAGGAAGTTAATGACCTAGTCAACCAATCAAGAACCATGGGTTGCTGAACAACACACGGCCGCTAGATGACACCGGCAGTTGTGGCCTCACCGAGTGACCCCTGCTGCGACGTCCCCATGCTGTACTGCGACCTGTGCCTGCTCCAGGAATGTTTGTGCCACTGCCACTCGCAGGTGAAGAACCTGCCACTTCTCTGTCTGACATACTGTTTGTTCAAAAATGTACAGACTCTGTTTAATGAAGATATCTGTATATGATAAATACACACCCTGTATTTGACTCCAAATGAACCCACTAACAAGTTTGGGAAACCCTTGGATATAAATTGCGCTCCACAAATGGGCAGGAAAAATTTACTTGTATGTGTCATTTCGCCCGATTTTTAGTAAAACTGCGCCTTTTTAGTCGGTCCCGGGGCGCCTCTACATACCATAAAAAGTCCCCCGCGTCCACCATGTGTGGGGCCAGGCGGGACTTAGGCGCAGTGCGGGACTGCACCAAAGTTTCGCCCCCGGGAGGTAGTGCCTAATACTGCCGTGAAAATCCCCGCCCCTACCAGGTGTGGGGCCAGTGGGGGGATTTAGGCGCAGAAGGGACTGCGCCAAAAATCGTTCCATTCGGACGGGCTGGAAAACAGCGAGAAATCTTAAAGATTTAAAGCGGAGAATGAATAAAAAAAATCCCCTTTATAAAGCCTAAAACATTTTTCAGAAAAAGAGCTAAAAACCCCAAAAAAAAAAAAAATAAAAAAAAAAAAAATCACTTTCCAAAATTCTAAAACCCGGGCAATAAAAAAATTGGGGATATTTGAAATTGTTGGGAAATACAGAAAATTCAAATCTGAAAGCGTTTCATTTGGCGGGGAGAAACCGGCCAATCGAATAGGAGCGACGGGGAAACCCTAAAACCCATGAAGAACTATTGACCAAACAAAATCAAAGGCGGACAGTTCAAAATACAGTAAAAATAAGAAAAGAGCTGATTGGTTGAGCTGCGGGGGGTTCAAATTTGGGCCAACAAAAAGGAGCGAAGGGGCCCATTCTAACCATGGAGAAATTTTGACCAACAAAATCAAAGCGGGGCAGTTCAAATACAGTAAAAAAGCAGAAAAGAGTGATTGGTTTATAACGGGGGGGTTTCCAACCCCCCCCAATCAACGCAGCTACTTCTCCCTTGTATCTATGGAGGATCGGCAATGCAATTCGCGCTCAGAGCCGTCGGGATGGAGTAAAATAAAAAAAATAATTTTTTTAATGTAAAACATTATCAGATAAAGAGCTGAAACCTTCTCTAAAAATAAACGTTAAAACCCTACAAAACGTTTTTGCCGAGACGGCGATACATAAGGAATTGCAATATAGAGAATTGCCCCGGGAAAAACATAATTTAAATTGTTTAAGGGACCCATTTTAACCCATGGAGAACAATTGACCAATCATATTTAAAGGCGGGACAGTTCAAAATACAGTAAAAAGGCAGAAAAGAGCTGATTGTTGAGCTAGCGGGGGCTCGACCAGCTTACCAATCAGAGCGCGAGCTACTTTCTCATAGAGTTCTATGGAAAAGGGAAATTCCGAGCGAGCTCTGTTTGTGATTTGGGTAACTTAAAAGAGGCGCGGTTATTTGGACCAATGGGAGAGTGAGCGACGCTCTTATGGGTTTCTAATGCAATCTGTAATAAAAACTGTACATGTCCGAAATCAAATGATAAGACACAGAAGTTGTCCGATGTGTAAAAAAAAAATGAACAATAAATATGGGGGAACGAAAAAAAAAAAATTAAACCAATAAAATCATGTTTCTTTCTTTATTTTTGTTACACCTATACTATTTATCCTTGGCCCAACGAAAATAAAGAAATAAACATGTTTTTATTGAATTAATTTTTTTTTCTTTACCCCAATATTATTGTTCATTTTATATACACATCGGTACAACTTCTGTAGTCTTATCATTTGATTTCGGCCATGTACAGTTTTATTCCGGATTGCATTAGAAAACCCATAAGAGCGTCGCTCGCTCTCTCATTGGTCCAATAATAAATAGAAATATTTTTAACATTTTTCTCTTTCCTTACTTTATCATTTGTGGAGTCTAAGAAAGCATAAGAGGTTTGAATATATTCATTACTGAACCATATAAAATGTAAGGCACAATGTATGCATATCTGATGCCTCCACAATCCTATACCCGCAAATGAAGGTTCTAACAGATCAGTTATTAGTTTAATTATCTTGTTTTTAGAGAAAGTTTTTCTAGTATGGTTTGATTTTTAATGATTTGTATGTAATTTGAGATTACTAGCGATATATACTAAATAGTGCTTACTGGAACCTGCAGTACGCTTGAGAAAGGGGGCATCCTTCTCCCGAAAAGTCCGCGTCACATAGCAAGAGACGTCACAAGTCAGCTGTATGCCGCATAAGCAGCACAGAATCCAGCCATACACGAATGCAGCGGGATGCACATGAGAATCGGCGTCTATTGCTGGAAGCTTGAGACCACATGGACTGTTGAATTACAGGTTTTTCCTTTTAAAATTCTTTGGATATTTGATACTAAAATAGCATGCTTCATGTTGTATGGATCTCATTGATTGATCATTCATTAAAGAAGAAGTTTATAATATATGAATGGAATGACTAAAAGTCTGTTGGCGGCATTGTGATATTGGTTAATGAAGCACAGAGTGACACAATCACACAGCATGGAGGTGGCAGCAACATCAGTTGGCCCCAAAGTGGCACTGTCAACCTCCAAAACTAAGCCACCCAAGCCCAAATTAACCTAACTATTAAGGGACCCCAACCCCTGACCTAACTCCGTCTCTTGAGAAATGGGAATTGGGGGAAACGGGCACGACAAAGACACATACTCACCAGGATTTGCGGTTGCTGTGAGCCCGCCAGCTGGACCACCGAAATTCTGATGCATCACCCAGTTGTCATCTGGACTGACACCTCCCTCTTCAAGATCCCAACCTCCATCGGCTGACAAACTTCGCCTGATTTTGTGCAGCTTTCGAAGAATATAATCTCCAAAAAATTGGGATCTCGCAAGAGAACAAACAGTGATTTTTGATCACTATATTTACTATTTTGCCATAGGCAAACTTAACCTCTATCATTCTCTAACTATTAAAACACAAAACGTAACTTATTTAGTTATATCCTAACTCTAACTTCTAAACCACTATATAAAACCTGATCCTATCCCCATCATTTTAACCCTTTTTGCTTCGAAAGAGGGAATATACTCCCTTCTATCATCAAGACAGGTGGAACCCCACCAATAACAGGAGAGCCCTAAATCTACAATGCAAAGTACTAGGCTTCAATAAGGATCCCAAGCCAACAAACTTGGCAGACGTCCCTAATCAACAAAGAAACATGAAACACATAAGGCCCCTTCGTGACCCATCAAAACCGTCTCACAGGTTACACTTGTAACAGAAGGTGAGAGATCACAATTTAAAACGTCAGCCTGACCTCACGCCGACCATTTTCGCCAGCAAACCTGTGCTTTATCAAGCTTTAGAGTACCGAACACATTGTCTGAGCTCACTTCCTTTTATATCGATGTAGGTAAACACCCATTCCAGGGGCTCACCAATGCCCATCAGAGAATCCACATAAATCCCACTCCCCCTTGCCGCGCTGCGCACAATCAATATCATGTACCTGCTAAAGCTGCCACCCCGAGCTCTCATGATCCAACAACCATCCGGTCAATTCCAGCCATCTCCATACCATGCTTGCGCCCCATCTTACCGTACTGCCCGGCCGAAATGCACTGCAACCAACAAACAACCTCAGCCCTGACGTGATGGGCTTCCATCACACTTCTCTCATATTAATGCAACTTGTGTGCCTCACCCAGAATGAACAGAGCATACTGGTATCACAATACACAGCACAACTGCCATCTTTGTCATTCCCATAAGCCCCTTCTCTTCATATCTAATATGCATATTCATTGGGAATATGAAACTCCACTGTAACACATAGACCACTGTCATATAATCTTCCAATAAAAGCTCTATCTCCTATGTATGTAATAAGCATATATCATTCCAATACGCTGAGGCCCCATTAAAATACATGTCCACTGCATTGAATAGTGATTATCTCAAACTATATTCATAAACTACTTCTCTTTCACCATGTAAAATTCATACTCATTTAATAATACTGTAAGGCTCTTATGGCTATCCCACCCTCCCACAGTCTGACCACACCAGTTCCCCCTTGAAGATTCTCATCCTAACGGCTCACCAGCTGCCATTCATCACCATAATCACAATGGGAGCATGAAGAACATCCAGTATCCTCAAATGCCACCACATCCAGCTTCATCCGCCTCCACTAGACCAGCGCCGCAAGCAGGAACAATAACTCTACATTACAATGAGTACATACATGAATACTCCCTTGCAAAAGCAATGATACCTTGCATCCCTAATTTTGTTTAATAGAAACCGTGGCCTCACGTGATGAATAACCTGTCATCATTACAGGACCCATGGACAATGAGGAAAAATTAGAAGGCAAAGAGGAAGGAGATGGGAGGGGAAAGGGGCCGCGATGGAGATGGAAGGGAGGGGAAAAAAAAAAAAAAACACATAGATGAACTCTGCATGCTTCCATAGTCATCAAATACAACTTGCTATATCCACATTGACCGTCACTTAAATCACATATTTTCATTTTCTTCAAACTTATTATATAGGGAATCAGCAAGATCAATATTAAATGCCGAAAACTGAAAAGCCTTCATTTAGGCCCTTTAGTTTCACCTGTATTGAGTCCTGTGTATCCATCTTGCCTCTTACCTGCAACAAAACTACATCCAAATCGCCCTATTTCTTTCCCTAGCTTTTTTCACACCATATGCCCCAAAATTTTTAGCTATGCCAATTTCTTCGTAAGGTATAGCTCTCATTCATTAGACTCTGTCCATCATAAGGTACCTATACAACTAATTAATCGTTTTTTTCTTCTCTCTTTTTACTGATTAAATAATCGTCCCTGTCACAGGACAAAGCCCCTAAAAACGCCTTCCTCAAAGCATTTTTTAGGTAAACCCTTTGCCTGTAAATAACGTGCATTTTACTTTACTACTTCTTCATTGAAATCCTCTAATGTAGACAACCAAATTCTACGAGCCCAAAGAAATTGCCAATCGGGAATCCCTTTTTTTGTGAAAAAGGTGGATGCCAACTAGAGAAATGTAACAAACTATTGTTGCCGTATGTTTTTTCCGAAATATCTTTGTCTGCATCTGCTTATTTCTCCTCCAACAATAATTTCAAGATCCCAGAATATTAATTTCTCCCGATGAATTTCAAAGTGAATTTATCCCAAGATTCATTATCATTAAAGTCTAGATAAACAAAACCATGAATAATTCTACTTCACTACCATCCAAAAAATCAAATACCATCAATAAAGCGCCCCCAAAATAAAATCCGATCTGAGAATATTCAAGTGTTTCAAAAAAACAATAGCATCCTCCCCCACCAACCTACAAAATAGATTTAGCAAAACTTTGTGCACAGACAGTTCCCATGGCCGCGAATTTATCTGGTGATAAAAGGTGCCATCAAACAAAAAATAGTTTAATGTGTCAAAACAAAATCCAATAGCTGTAAAACCCAAAATCATTGAGTTTTTCCGTAAATTTGTGTAACCTCTTGTGTTCAAAAATACCTTGATTGGCTTTCACCCAGGTCATGTCTGAATGTTACTGTATAGCGGGCTTCTATCTTCGTCTAAACTTGCAAACAGTAGTACTCTCTACTCGACGCACTCGATTCGTTAATCTCTCATCATAGTGTCCTTTTCGATCTTTTACATGTATATCTGAAGGAAGGCCAGTGACATAAGTGGCATCATTATAACGATCAACATACGTCTGGTCCTTGAGTAAAAATTGTTTTATCTTACTGAGACTATCGGTCTTCAGGAATTGCACCAACCTCTTTATGCACTTTTGTAATGCATATAAGGGTACAATAGTAGGATACACATTCTAGCTAAATTTCATCTCCTCCTCCGTAATTAATTTTTCTCATTCCCAAATCCCAAAATCCTTTCAATCCTTCAATACTCACTGTGATGGCACTCCCTTTTTGGAAGTCTCTCTATGTTTCTAAAACACCAATAATCTCTCAACCATCGCTACAACTATAGTCACTTTTTTAAGATGACAATATTACCGATACCCATTGTCACTGGTTTGATTACTATCTTCCCTGTTAGAATTTTAGTTCTGCAATAGCTTGAGCTTCTTCCTCCCAAATTAAATTCTAAAGAAGATGTGTCGCTCCTGAGTGCTAGTTTTCTTTAGTCTTTGCGCGCACACAACATCCACAAACGAATCCATAAATAATATTGTTATATCGGAGGTGTATTCCTAGATTTTATGCTTCAAAATTTGCGACAAAGATATCTAGAAATATGTGTCTCTCCTTCAACCTTCAACCTGCAAATGTTCAAGATCACCCAATGTTTTCTTATCTCTATTTTCCTAAAGTTTGTTCATCATACTTTTCATTTTATGATATTTATGCAAAGCCAAAATATCCAGCAAAAAATTAATATCTTTTACCCAACACAAATTTCATTAAATTTGGGCATGGGAGTAGAATTAAAGCACCGATAGAACAACTCCCATGCCCAAATTTAATGATTTTGTATGGGTAAAAGATATAAATCTTTTTGCTAGAAAATTGGCTTTGCATAAATATCAATAAAATGAAAAGCTAATGATGAACAGACTTTAGAAACTAGAGGAGAAAACATTGGGGTGATCTTGAACAATTGCAGGTTGAAGGTGAAGGAACGACCCCATAATATCGAGATATACCTTTGACAAATTTGAAGCCCCAAAATCCAGTAATACCAACCTCCGATATCACAATATAATTTATTGATACGTTTGTGGAAGTAGTAAACGCAAGACATAAACAACTAGCAACTCAGACGACAACCATCTTCTTTAAAATTTAGAAAAATGGAAGGAAGAAGTAGCTATTGCAGAACTACAATCTAACAGGAGATAAGTAATACAAACCCAATGACAATGGTGTACTATTGTCAGTCTTAAAGTAAAAAGTGGACTATAGAGAGATGGTTGAGAGAATACTTGGTGATTCAGACAACACATATGAGAGCTTCCCAAAGAGACCCAACCAATGGAGTATCGAAGGAATTAAAAGGAATTTCTGGGATAGCCGAATTGAAAAAATAAATTACTGAGAGGAGAAAAATTTATTCTAAATGTTGAATCCTACTATTGCTAGCTTTTATCATTACCAAAACTGCATAAGAGGATGTGCGCCCAACTTCCATGAAGACCGATAGTCCCAGTAGAAACAATATCACACAAGGACTCCAGCAACGTATGTTTGATCGTATACTGATGCCCTTAGTCACTGGCTTACCTTCATATCTAAGATACAGAGGACACTGCGTGATGATAATTATAACGAACTAGTGGTGAGTGAGAGTACACCTCATGCAAGTTTAGACTAGAAGCCCTATACACAGAAACATCAGACTTGACCTGGCCAAAAGCAATCAAGTATTATTAAAAAACAGAACACAAGAGGTACTCAATTTACAGAACCACAATGATTTTGTTTACAGCTATTGGATTTCTTGTTTGACACATAACTATTATTTGTTTGATGGCAACTTTTATCACCAGATAAAAGCGCCGCCATGGTAACTGTCAAGTGCACAAGTTTTGCAAATCTATTTTTAGGTTGGTTGGGAGGATGCTATTTTTTCTGAACACCTTGAAATATACACAGAGCGATATTTATTTTGGGTGCGCTTTATGATGAAACTTCTGATTATTTGGATGGTAGTGAAAAATATCATGTATTTTTGTATCTAAGACTTAATGATAAATGAAATTGGGAAGAAAATTCAACTTTGAACATCGGATAAAATTAATTTTTTGGATCTTCGAAATTATGTTGGATGAAAATAAGAAGATTCAAGACACAAGATTTTCTGAAAAATACTTGGCTACCATAGTTTGTTACAAATTCTCTACAGGTTGGCCATCCACCTTCACAAAAAAAAGGGATCCCATAGGCCATTTCTTAGGGCTCGTAGAAATTGTTCTACATTAAGGATTCAATGAAGAACGTATAAAAGTTCAAATGCACGGTTCCAGGCAGGGGTTATCTAAAAAATGGTTTGAGTGAAGGCGTATAATAGGCTTTGACCATGACAGAGGACAATTATTAATCAAGTAAAAAGAAGAAAGAAAAAACGATTTAATTTGTTGTGCATAGGTACCTTATGATGACAGAGCTAATGAAATCTTGGGAAAGAAGCTATACTTAGAAGACATTGCACATTCTCTGAAGCAGATCAGTACTTACCTCTGAGGTGATTTCTAAATACCCTAGGTGTCACTAATAGAAGAGGAAGAAATCTAGGATGATATTTGTACATATCCATTTTGACAGGGAGATGGCAAAAAAACACGGTGCAGTCTCCGGTAGTAGGACTCATATCCCTGTGGCAACTGTCTCATTTCTGTACCATTCATATGGAAAAAACTAAAGATTTGTTAATCCCATTGATAAGAAAGATTTGAATAAGACACAATTTCCTCAATTGCGAAAAACCAGAAGGGGTGGTTATGGGCTCATGTGTACCTTGCCCCAAATTCTATGTGGGAAAAACAACATACGGATTTTCGTCGTCGGATCTCGAAACATCTGAGTACTATTAAAACTAGAAGGTGACACTCCCCTAGCATGACACATTTTGGAAGTACATAATGGCGAAATAGAGGTGCTAAAATTTTGGGGCTTAGGTGTGAAAAAGCTAGGGGACAGAAAGGCATTTGGATGTAGTGTTTGTTGCAGGAAGAGCCAAGATGTATACACAGACACAATACCTTGAAACCTACAAGGCCTAAAAGAAGGCTTTTCATTTCGGTCATTTATTGATCTAGCTGATTCCCTATATAAATAATTTTTGAGAAACATGAATATATGTGACAGTGTCGGACTGGGGTGTCTGGGGCCCACAGGGGAGGTTGATCTGTGTGTGCCCACCTACTGTACATGAAAAAAAAAAAAAAGATTTTAAATTAAAACCAGCCTCTCGGACAATAATTCTGCCCATTTTACCACATACATACAGATGCAAAACAGAACGTAATTTTGAGTAGAACAAAGCAAGTAGACACATATCTGCTGTCTCACATATCTGTCTATCCGCACATATCTGTCTGTCTAGCCATATAGACACTGGGTCTAAGTAGCTCCATCCAAATCCCCCTCCACCACACACACAACCCGCCTCCACCCACATACAATGAACCCATCCCACCTCCACCCACATACAACATCTCCCTCCACCCACATACCAATAGCCCCCTCCACCCACCTACAATATCCCTTCCACCCACATACAATATCCCTCCACCCACATACAATATCCCCACCCACATACAATATCCCCCTCCACCCACATACACTAACCCTCCACCCACATACAATATCCCCCTCCACCCACATACAATATCCCCTCCCTCCCACAAACAAATATCCCCCCTCGCTCCCCACATACACTATCCCCCTCCACCACATTCAATATCCTCCACAACCCACATACAATATCCCCCCTCCACCCACATACCATATCCCCCTCCACCCACAAACACTATCCCCCTCCACCCACATACAATATCCCTCCACCCACATACAATATCCCCCTCCACCCACATACAATATCCCCTCTCCCCCACATACAATAATCCCCCTCCCACCCACATACAAAATCCCCCTCCACCCACATACAATATCCCTATACCCCCTCCACCCACATTACAAAATCCCTTCCTACACATACAATATCCCCCTCCAATACTCCACATACAATATCCCCCTCCACCCACAAACAATATCCCCCCATCCACATACAAATCCCCTCACCCCACATACAATATCCGCTCCCCCCACATAACAAAAATCTCCCCCACCCACATACAATAACCCCCTTCCACCCACATACAAAATCCCCCACCACCCCCACATACAATAACCCCTCCACCACATAACCAAGATCCCCCCACCACCCACATACAAGTATTACCCCTCCACCCCACATAACAAATCCCCCTCCCCCCACAAACAATATCCCCCTCCACCCCATACAATATCCCCCCTCCACCCACATCACAAATATCCCCTCGCCCCCACATACAATATCCTCTCCACCCATCATACAATTATCCCCCATCCACCCACATACAATATCCCCTCCCCCCACTACAATATCCCCCTCCACCCCACATACATAATCCCTCCACCCGCATACAATATCCCCTCCCCACCACATACATTATCCCCTCCACACACATACATATCTCCCTCGACCCACATACTATTTCCTCCTCCTCCCACATACAATATCCCCTCCACCCACATAGAATATCTCCCTCCACCCACATACAATATCCCCCCTCCACGTTTCCCTTGGTCACACACCTATCCAATATAGAATTAAAATAACCCCTCAAATTAGGGACTCACCGGAGACCGTCCTATCTGAGGATTCGATCTTTTTCCCCTTCCGTCTTCTGCATCCGTTCCCACACCGACATGAGGACTTGTCCCGGCCACAACCTCATCCTGCAGAAAATTACACACAAATTCTTTAGAATCCCAATTTTCCAGCATCTCTTTATCTATACCACCTCTGTACAAACTTCCCCAGGTGGGAGAGCGGGTACACAGCCATAACTTAGAGGCCTAGTAACCTGAGGGTTGGAGGGTGGGAGAGGACTACCCCCTAGATAATTGCTACAAACTAACGGGCTGCTGCCTTCTCTCAATAATAATACCTAGGTAGTAAGACAAGACCCTAGGTAGTAGGCAAATAGGCAAGGGCCCCAGTCCTGTAGTGTAGATGGTTTCCTCCCAGTTTAGGTAAGCTGATAGGTAGTTTAGGGATCCCCTTTACAATAGGCTGCAAGCAGTTAGGGTGCCCCCTTTAGGTAGGATACTGGCATTAGGGGCTTCCCATGAAATGTATTACAGCAGTTACAGCCATCCCTTTAGTAGTTTTGCCAGGCAGTTTTAAGGTCCCTATCAGTATAAATCAGGTAGTATAGAGGGGCCTCCCTTTAAAGCAGTGTGCAGGAAGTCAGGGCCCCCACCCTTTAGCTACTGTGAATGTAGTCAGAGGCCCCTTTAAGAGTATTTAGGTAGCCAGGGCCCCCTTTGTTATAAGGCCCCCCTGTAGGTAGTCGGGCATCACCTTGTAAGTCAACGCTCCCCTTTAGGTAGCCCAGGGACCCCCTTGTAGTCAGGCCCCCCTTTTAGGTAGTCAGGGCCCCACCAAGGCCCCCCCTGAAAGTAAGGCCAGGGCCCCTCCCTAGAAGAAAGCCAGTGGCCCCCATTAGTCCCCAGAGGCTTCCCCCTTTTACAGGTAGACAGGGCCACCCCAGGGTCCCCCCTGAAGGTAGTCCCAGGGCCCCTCTGTGAAGGTAGCCAGGGCCCCTCTGAAGAAAGCCATGAGGGCCCCTCTGAAGGTAGCCAGGTACCCCCAGTAGGTAGCCAGGGCCCCCCCTTGTATAGCCAGACCCCCCTATAGCTCAGAACCCCCCTATAGTCAGAGCCACCCCTTGCTTAGCCAGACCCCCCTTAGTACAGCAGCTCCCTGTTGACCAGGGCCCCTTGCGTAGTCAGAGCTCCCTTGTAGCCAGGGCCCCCCTTGTAGTTCATAGCTCCCTTGTAGTTCCTGAGCTCCCTGGTATCCAAGAGCTCCTTGTAGCCAGGACCACCCTTGTAGCCAGGACCACCCATGTAGCCAGGACCCCCCATGTAGCCAGGAGCCCCCCCCCCTTGTAGTCCAGGGGCCCCCTGTATCAGAGCCCCCCTTGTATCCAGAGCCCCCCGTGTAGTCAGTCCCCCCCTGTAGTCAGAGCCCCCCCTGTAGCCAGGGCCCCCCCTGTATCAGCAGCCCCCCGTGTAGCTCGAGCCCCCGCGTAGTAGCCAGGACCCCCCCTTGTAGCCCCAGGACCCCCTGTAGCTCAGAGCCCCCTTGTAGCCAGCAACCACCCTGTAATCAAGCCCCACTTGTAGCCATGGACCACCCTGTAGCCAGAGCCACCCCTTGTAGCCAGAGCCCCCCCTTTGTAGCCAGGCACCACCCTGTAGTCAAGCCCCCCTTTAGCAGAGGCCGCCCCTTGTACCAGGCCCCCCTTGTCGCCATCGCCCCCCCTTGTAGCCAGCGCCCCCCCTTGTAGCCAGGACCCTCTTGTAGCCAGGGCCCCCCTTGTAGCCAGCGCCCCCCTTGTAGCCAGAGCCCCCCTTGTAGCCAGGGTGGCCCCCCTTGTAGTCAGTAGCCCACTGTAGACAGAAGCCCCCCTTGTAGCCAGGGTCCCCCCTGTAGCCAGTGCCCCCCCCTGTAGTCAGAATCCCCCCTGTAGTCAGAGCCCCCCTCCCGTTAGTAGCCAGCCCCCTTTGTAGCAGTGCCCCCCTTGTAGCCAGGCCTCCCTGTGTAGGCCAGAGCCCCCCTGTAGTCAGAGCCCCTTTACACCAAGCCCCCCTTGTAGCCAGAGCCCCCCGGTAGTCATAGCCCCCTTGGTATGCCAGGGCCCTCCTTGTCGCCAGGGCCCCCCCCCTTTGTACCAAGGACCACCCCTGTAGCCCAGAGCCCCTCATGAACCATCATCCCCCTTGGTAGCCAGAGCCCCCCTTGGTACGCCAAGAACCACCCTGTAGCCAGCAGCCCCCCTTGTAGCAGAGCCCCCCCTTGTCTAGCCAGAACCCACCCGTGTAAGCCCAGAGCCCCCTTGTAGCCAAACACCTGTACCAACCCCCCTTGTAGCCAGAGCCCCCCTTGTAGCCAGGGCCCCCCTCATAGCAGGGCCCCCTGTAAGCCAGGGCCCCCCCTGAAGCCAGGGCCCCCCCTATGTAGTCAGGTCCCCCCTTAGTACCAGATCCACCTTGTAGCGAGCCCCCCTTTAGCCAGGAGCCCCCCCTGTAGCCAGGGCCCACCCTTGTAGCCAGCAGCCCCCATTGTTAGCCAGGGCCCCCCTGTAACCAGGGCCCCCTTGTAGCCAGGGCCCCCCCTTGTAATCCCAGAGACCCCCCATGTACCAGAGCCCCCCCCCCCCCCTAGTCCACAACCCACCCCCCCCCCCCTTAGCCAGAGGCCCCCCCCCGGTAGTCAGACAGCCCCCACTGTAGTCAGCGACCCCCCTCTGCGTAGGAAAGTTTACAGAAAAAAAAAAAAACACACAAAAATCACTTACCCTGGGCTCCTGGCTCCCCCCGCTCGAGCTGCCGCCGAGCTCCTTATCCTGCCCTGCATAGGCGGCGCGTGGAGTGACCGTCAACCGCGCCGCCTACGTCAGCAGTAGGGGCCGGCGCCCGCCCGAGCCCTGAAGGCCTACGTGTCTTCACCTGCCGGGCAGAATCAGCGCAAGCCGCAGCGCTAGTGGCGCTGTGCACCGCTGACCCCGCACAGGGCCCCCGGGAGTGGAGACATTAGTCCCCCCACTCCCCACTCCCAGGTTCGTCTCCCTGGCGCTCAGGATGCGGGTCCCGGGCGAGCTCAGGGAACGGATCCGGCAACGGCCTCCGGTGGTGGTAGCGAACGGACTCGCCCTCCCGTCCCCCAGCGGCTCGGGGGCCCACCGGGGGATCCCCGGTCCCCAAGGCGGCCCAGTCCAGAGTCTTAAGTGATTAGTACGGTCAAGTGGATATAGCACACTTGAATATATGAATATGGAAGCAACAGAGTTCATTAATGTGTTTTTTTTTTTTTTTCCCTCCCTTCCATCTCCCTCCCGCCCCTACCCCCTCCCCTCTCCTCTCCCCCTTTTGCCTCTACGTTTTTCCTCATTGTCCCTGGGTCCGGTCCTGTAATGATGACAGATATTCATCACGTGAGGCCACGGTTTCTATTTAACAAATTAGGGATGCATGTATATTGCTTTTGCAAGGGACTATTCATGTATGTACTCATGTATGGTCTAGTGCGAGGCGGATGCAGCTGGATGTGGTGGCATTTGAGGATACTGGAGTTCTTACATGCTCCCATTGTGACATGGTGGATTGAATGGCTAGCTGTGAGCCGTAGGAGAGAATCTTCAATGGGGAACTTGTGAGGTCATACTGTGGGTGGGAGGTAGGGCTAGCCATAGAGCCTACAGTATTATTAAAATGAGTATGAATATTACATGTGAAAGAGAAGTAGTTTATGAATATAGTCTTGAGACAATACTATACAATGCAGTGGAACATGTATTTAATGGGGCCTGCAGCTCTATTGGAATGAATATGCATATTACATACATAGGAGAAGAGCTTTATGGGAAGATAATATGACAGTGGTCTATTGTACAGTGGAGTTTATATTCCCAATGAAATATGCATATTAGATATTGAAAAGAAGGGCTTATGGAATTGACAAAGATGGCAGTGTGCTGTGTAATGTGATACCTAGTCTGCTTGGTTCATTCTGGGTGAGGCACACAGTTGCAATAATATGAGAGAAGTGAGATGGAAGCCCATCACAGTCAGGGCTGAGGTGTTTGTTGGTGCAGTGCATTGGCACGGGCAGTATTAAAAATGGGGGCAAGCCCTTAAAGGGGGAAATTTGGGGAATTTTACTGAAGGGTTTTTGGCTTCCCCCGAGAGCATGGTGGGGAGCTTTAGCAGGGGCATTTTTTGATGTGCCCCGCGCGGGGAAAGGGAGGAGGGGCTTTATGTGGGTTCTCTGATGGCTAATTGGTGAGCCCCCTAATGGGGGTTTTTTCCTAACATGTTTTAAAAAAAGGGAAATTTAGCTCAAACCACATGTGTGGCCTTTTTAAGCCTTGATAAAAGCCGGGTTTCTCGAAAAACAATTTGGGGAGGGCAGGCATTACGTTTTAAAAAATTTTGGGTCTCTCCCTCTTCCTTTCAAGTGTCACCTGCTGCAGACGGTGTCACAAAGGGGGGGGTTTTTTTGTTCTGTTCTATGAATTTTGGGGCCACTGACCAATAGTTGGCTTGGGATCCCCTTTCTGAAAGCTAGTACTTTTCTATAGAAAAATAGGGCCTTTCCCGTTAAAACGGGGGGGTTTCCCCCCAGACTTTGATGATAAAAGGGGGTTATTCCCCCTTTCAGAAGCAAAAAGGGTTTTTAAAAGATGAGGGGTAAAAATCAGGGTTTTTTTAAAAAGTGTGGGAAAAGAAGGGTTTAAAGTTAGAAAATAAAAAATTTTCGTTTTAGGGTTTTTTTAGATAGAGAAATGAAGGTTTAAGTTTGCCCAAAGGGAAAAAAAAAAAAAATATAGCTTTCACAAAAGACCCCACCTTGGGAAAAGAAAGGGCCACCAAATTTTTCTGCCCGCCTCATCATCACCCCCAAAAAATTGGTTTAGATTCCCCCAAAACCCCCACTGCTCCCCCGAAAGACTCCCTCATGAGATGACCGTTTAAAAACCCCCCCGAAAGGACCAAATTTTCCAAAAGCCTACCACAGGGTTTCCCCAAAATACTGCAAGCAGAGGGAAACCGACCTCCATGCTCAAAATTTAGGGGCCAACCTCCCCACTCCTGAGCTTCCCCAAACCCGGGGGAAATTTCCCCCCATCCGGCCAGAAAAAGACTACAAGCCCGCAGCCAACGAGACAGCCTCGGGAAACCCTGTGGGTTTGGGGTCAGGAATTTAAACCATCAAGAGGGCCGTGTGCGCCAGCCCCGACGTCCACTGCCCATCTGCCTTTCAATATCTCCTGCCAGGCTGGTTAAAACAGCCTGTACTTGTTTGCCGAGTCGATCCCGGCCAACGGAGCCAGCCCCTTAAAGCTCAGCGCTCCCAAAAACTCTCCCACGGCCGCCGTTTTACAGGGGGGCGCAGGGGAAAAACAGGCGCAAACCACTTTCTACAGGCCCTTTTTGCCCCTGATTGGGCTCCTGCCCCCTTTTCAAACCCTTTAAAAAAGTACCTATCACTGAAATTTTTACATTTGTTTTTAAAAGCAAATGTAAAAAACATTTTTTGAAATAAATGTCATCCAAAAAAAAGTTCAACCCTTTAAAAAATAGAAAAAAAGCCTATTTTGGGCATGGCCTTTTTGCTAATAGGCCCCCTTCAAACCCGAAGTCCCCCAAAAATTTTTTCTGGGATTCTCTGCTTTTATTACGCACTTTTTCCCCTGATGGGAAAAAGCATTGTGAGAAAAAGGGGGTTATCCCCGAGGGTTTCGAAAAGTTTCTAAACGTCGAACCCCGGCCCTGTTTAAAACAGCGGGGGTACTACAGGGGGGGCAGCGGTAGCCGTCCGCCCACCCCCGGGGGTGCCCGCCTGAGGGGGGGCCAAAAAAGGGGCCCCCTCCGGGCCACATAAAAGATACCAGCATTTTAAAGGGGCATGGGAAAATGGGGGGGCCCCCCTTTCAATTTTTCACCAGGGCCAAAAAGCTTGAATACCCTCTGAAAGGAAAAATTTTGACTAACTGAACCCCCCATTTCAAACTGCCCTCTTTTAAAGGAAAAACCCGCAGTCAGCTCCCCCTTTATGCCCCTGTGGTGAGCGGGGCATAAAAGGGTGCTAAAACTTAGCTGACTGAAAACCCCTTTCAATCCCCTCACTGCTCATCTGGGTTAAAAGAGTAAAAGGCTGCAGACTTCTTTCCACGTTTGGGGAGTTGAAACCTCCACAAATTTTTTATTTAGTATACAGCCAAATGGCTCCTTTTGCAGACAATACACGGAAGGGTTGACTTCCCCTTTTTCCCGGTTTTAGCTCGGCCTCCAGCACAGGAGAAACTGAGGCCCAGAAACTTAACAGCATGGGGCATGGAGTCACAGGGGGTTTTAAATAAGCCCCCCGGGCCCCCCACAGGTTTCATGTAAACCCCAAAACCCCCCACCGGGAGCCCTGCAAAGCCCCCCCAACCCCTGGGGAAAAAGTAAACCCCCCTCCGCCCCCTAAACCCGAGCCAAATAAAGGTTTCCCTCCAAATACAAAAGGGCCCATCAAGCCCCACCCAACCACCCCGGAAACCCCAAAAAAGGAAAAACACCCACCTCAGGAAAAAAGCCAAAACCCCTGTTTTAGGGACCAAAGACTGCAAAACCCCCCCCACCTCAAAAGGGCCCTTTTTGCCCTGTGGCTGAAAATAAAGGGGGCTGGGGGCTCATGGGGCCCGGGCCTGGGTGGCGGAAGGGCCCGGGCCGCGGTCATGGGGGGTGCGTGGCTGGTTGGCGTTAAGGGGCTGTGGGTGCTTTCATGTAGGGGCTGTTGGGTGGTTGGGGTGAAAAGGGGCTTTTGGGTGGGTTCTGTTTTTCGTGGGGTGCTGTCATTTAGGTGCTGTGGGTGGGGGTTGGGGGTGCTTTGGGGTTTTCATGTAGGGGCTGTTCCTGGGTGGAGGGGCTGTGGGTGGCTGGCATTAGGGGCTGTGGGTGGCCGGCATGTAGGTTGCTGTGGCTGTTGTCATTTAGTTCTGTGGGTATCATCATGAAGGTGCTGGGCTGGGGATGTAGTGCTGTGGGTGGGATTAATTTCTGTGGCTGTCCCGCATGTAGGGCTGGGCTGGCAAAGAAGGGGCTGTGGGTGCCCTTTCATGGAGGTCTGGGGCCGCTGGGGATGAAAAGGGGCTTTTGGGTGTCATTCATGTAAAGGGGCCCGTGGTGTCAAGGAGTGCCCGGGGGCTGCTTTGGGAGGTTGGGTTTTGGCTGCTGGCAAAGAAGATGCTGTTTACTGCCCCGACATGAAGGTGGCCCGTGGGTGGGCATCATGAGTTGGGTGCGGCTTTCAAGAAAGGGGCCCGCACTGGGGGGCATAAAAGGGGGCTGTGGCCGGGGGACATGGGGGTGCTGTTTGGCCGCCGGGAGAATGTTGTGGCTGGAAAGAAGGGGCTGTGAAATGTCCCTGAAGGGGCTGTGGCCCGTTGGCATGAAAGGGGCGTGCCTGGTGTAAAGGGGCTGTGCCTGGGGTGAAGGGGCTGGGGGCTGGTATGTAGGGCTTGGGGGCTTTTCCGCAAAGGGATGGTGTGGGTGGGATAAGGGGGCTTGGCTGGCGGCCCCTGAATGCTATGGCTGTGGGATGAAGGGGGCTGGCGCTAGGGATAAAGGGGCTGTGGGATGGCATGAGGTGCGTGGGTGGGTGTCAAGTAAAAGGGGGGTGGGGACATGAAAGGCGTGGGTGCCCACATGGAGGCCCGGGCTTTGGGTGGCATAAAGCTGTGGCGGCTGGGGTGAAAGGGGCTTTTGGGAACTGGGAAGAAGACTGTGGGCTGTCTCCCTGTAGGTGCTGTGGGTGCCGTCATGTAGCTACTGCCCCTGGGGGGCATGAAAAGGGGCTGTACCGGGCATGGAAAGGGGCCCTTTCTGTTTATGGAAGTTCCTGGTGGGGAGGCATTTGGGGAAGGAAAATGTACTGGGTTGCAAAGGAGGGGCCCGGCTGCTTTGGGATGAAGGTGCTGTGACTTCAGTAGGGGCGGGGGCTGGTTTGGCATGGGAAAATGCTATGGGTGTGTGCAGAAGTTTCTGTTGGGGGGCATGGGGGGCGTGGGGGCTGGCAAAAAAGGTGCTGTGCCTAGCAAAGGGGGGTGGTTGCTGCTGGCATGAAAGTGTATGACGGGATGGGGGTTCTGTGCTGCTGGCGTGAAGGGGCTATGACTGGTGGGGAAAGGGGCTGGCTTTGGGAAGAAGGGGCTTGGCTGCGGGGATGAAAGGGGTTTAGGCTTTGCATGGGGGTGTGTGGATGAAAAAAGATGCATGGGGTTCGGGCATATTCTGGGCGGGGTTTGGGGTGAAGGGCTTGGCTTCGTCATGTATTTCTTTGGGTCTGGCCCCTGGGGGGGCTTTTCTGTTGGGTAAGGGGTGCGTTTTGGGGTGAAGGGGCAGGGTGGCTGCTAGTAGGTTTCTGTGGCCCGCTGGCAAAAGGGTTTGGGTGTCCCGCGCATGGGAAGGGGCTGTTGGGCCCGCTGGCCCTGGGCGTGCTGGGCCGCTGGCATGAAAGTAAGGTTGCCCTTTCCCGGCAAAAAGGTCTTGGCTGCTGGGATGGAGGTGCCCGTCTGGATTTGGGATGGAGGGGCGTGGCGGGGGGCTCAAGGTGCCCGGGCTGGCCCTTTAAAGTTGGTCCGAGGGTGACATGGAAGGGGCTTTTGGGTGCTCATGAAGGGGCTGTACCAAACTGTCATGTAAGAGCTGTGGGTGCAGTTGGTGGGTGCCATGGAGGTGCTGTGGCTGGGTGCCATGGAGGTGCTGTGGCTGGGTGCCATGGAGGTGCTGTTGCTGCGATGAAGGTGCTGTGGCCTGCTGCCATGGAGCTGCTGTAAGCCGAGTACCGAGGGCAGGTTTTCCAGAATACAGCGAAGTCACGGACAAAGAACACGACTCCAACACCAGCTCAGCAACGGTTTGTTTTACTGAATTTTCTGGAACAAGATGGTGAACAGATCTCCCAAACAAAAATTTACAAATATGTATACTGGGCCCCTGTGCTGCACAGCGCGTCGCCAGAAGTGTACTCTCTGGATGCCTGGCAGCTTTACCTAACCATGGGGTTCGGAAAGGCCGATAACCCCTTACCTTTTTAAAACCGTAAGCACCAACGGGAACAATTGTGTGTGGTGGCAGTTGCAGTTGCTTGTGGTGCAGCACAGCAGCTTACACAGCTTAAATGATTTACCCACTTCCCTCCCAAACACACATGCGACACAAACTTTCCCTCATAGATGAAACCGGTTTCAAATAGCAAATTTGGTGTGATAGAAAACTCTCCAAGCCCTAAAAGGAGGATGTATTTGGGGAAACCCTCCTTTGGCCTGTAAATGAGCCTAAACTATCTAAAACTATTATCAGGCCTTCCCCCCAGTCCTGAGCTCGTTGGCGTGCACGCATCCGCTGAGGTACCTTAAAGATGGCCGGCAATTCCTGTCCTCAGGTGCAGATCTTTGTGGATGATCCGGCTGCAGACAGTCCTCTCTATCTTGGCAGCTTGTCCTTCTTGTCCAGGAGTTTCTCTCTCTCCTCTGTGATGGGGGTCTGTATAGACAGTCAGGCTCTCCACGTCTCTGGAACAACTCTGAATCCTGGGTTCTTATAGCTTGTTTTGGTCTCTGCCCTGTTCTCCTCAGAATCTCAGCAGCTTCTAAAATGGCTGCTTCATTGCCAGTCTATACCATGTCCCTCATTTGCATATACTGGAACTGGACATAGCGACAATCTTGTGGCCAACAGTAGAATAAAAATAAATATTTCACAACTTTTTATGCATGGGATTTTGTTGGAAAACACAGGGACAGGCTGTCCCACTATCCCACATACCACCCCCACTAAAAAGTTGGCGCCCTCGACAACCCTCCCCACACAAATCGTCATTGCGCATCGCGCTGGGGGGGGTACACCAGTATTGGATCTGGGCGTCCTACGGGGGGCTATGGGGTCAGGGGCTTCAGGCACATCCCCTGGAGTGGTTGGCTGCTCCACTCTCTCCCTGGGTGGCAAGATTGTCACAGCTTGGAATCTCAGTTGAAAACCGGCAATGGGACAGACCACCTTTCCCTTCAACTAAGGGAGGCTGCTGAACAGGGTAGGTACTTCGGGCGTAGTTTCAGGCACTTCAAAATCACAGCGCCTCAACATATTCTGTACAGGATTTCGTGATGGGCCCCCTGTCCTTTTGGGCTCACCTCGTAGACTGGGATGGCAGGGTTTACCTTCTCTTTGACCACATATGGACCCGCCTCCCCCCCCATCCAACTTCCCAAGATGGCCTCTTACTCCCTGACCATGACCCGATCACCGGGGGAAAAAACTGTCTCCTCTGCACGGCCGGGGTTAGGATGCACCACTTGTTTCAGACGCTCTCCAACAACCTTGTGCACCGTCCGCAGTCGGCGCGGTGTTTCGGCCCGGGCCCGTGGTACTGGTCGGTGGTGATGCTGTCGGACTGGGCATATGAAGTTTCCTCAATCTCTCTCCGCCGGTCTCCCGAACATCAGCTTTGGTGGGGAGTGCCCTGGTACGTGCACCCTATGTTATAGCCCACATCAGCTCAGGCAGGTACTCAGGCCACCTAGCCTTCTGGCTGTCTTCTAAAGTCCGCAGCATCTGGACAAGGGTGCGGTTAAACCGCTCACAAGCTCCGTTCCCCTGCGGATGATACGGAGTAGTACGGGAACGCTCAATCCCATACAACTGGTACAGTTCGCTCACTATAGCCCCTTGGAAACACGCCCCTTGGTCGGAATGAAATCCTCTGTGGGCACCCAAAACACCTGTTAAAAAAGGGTGCTTGCAGACCGCCTCAGCACAGACTCTGCAGTCTGATCCCTAGTGGGTACAGCCCGGGCATACTTAGTAAAATGATCTGCCCATGACCAAACAGTACGAATGCCCAGAGCAAGAGTACCCAATCTGCACATAGTCAATCATCAGGAGCTCTAGGGGTCCCAGAGGGTCCGGATGGTCTGAACGGGAGCCCCGCGCTCAGTGCTCTTACTTAACCCACAGGTACGACACTTGAGGCAAGCTTCAGACACCATGCTTAACAAGTCAGGGCAGTACACAGTCGTTGAAGCACTTATGGTTTTGTCACTCCCAAAATGGGCGCCTCTCTCTTGGGCTTCCCGTGCAGCCTCTGGTCCTAATGACATGGGGATAACAATCTGTTGTCGGTGCTGCAACCCTGATTGTAGGTTAGAGGGTCCGACACAGGAGACCCTGGAAAACACTCAGCTTATCCCACTGCCTCCCAACAGTTTTGCCCTCCTGAGTCAGCTGGGCCTGCTCCTCTGGTGGGGGCCAGACCCGAGGGACCGGACCAACACCTTCACTTTCTGTAAATCTGGGAAAACCATCCTGGACCCTCTGCCAATCAGCCAGGGTCTTTTCCCAACACCATTGGCATCCCAGACGCCACCCCACTTGAGTGTGCCACGTCCTCGGAACGCAGGGAACTGGCTAAAGTCCGGCATTTCAGTGTCCTCTAACTCCTCATCAATGCTGTGGGATGGTGTCTGACTGGGACCCGAGAGGGGGCCCATCGGCATTCCCGTTTTCCCTCCCTGACCGGAAACTTAATGCAAAATTTGATATTTTGAAGTCGGGCCACCATCTCTGCTCGAGGGCTCCAAGCTTAGCGCTCTCCAAATGCGCCCAATGTGTTGTTGTCGGTCATGACAGTCATCTCTGCACTTGTCGGGTTTACTCTGCGAACCTTTCAGTCATGGCCTATACCAGGGCCAACAGTTCCAACTTAAAGGAGCTATAATTGTCAGGATTGCGCTCCGACTCCTGCAAGGACCGACTGGCATAGGCAATTACTCTCTCTCGCCCCTGCTGGACCTGGGACAGCACAGCCTCCAACCATGTAGACTCCCATCAATATACAACAAAAAAGGGGGTGTCGAACCGCGCATAGGCCAAGAATCGGAGCAGGTCACGCCCTCTTTAAACCCCGCTTCAAATGCCTTTTGCTCCCGAGGTCCCCCACCAATAAGGCGATTCTTTGGGCCCCAGCCATATCCCTAAGTAGCTCATTTAAGGGCCTGTCAGATGAGCGAAACGGGGTATAAACCTTCGGTAATACCCAGCCAGTCCCAGGAATGCCTGCACCTCTCGTAGTGTACACGGCCGAGGCCAGTTTTGGACTGTCTCCACCTTACTGGGGGCCGGCTGTACCCCTTCCAAAGTGACCACATGCCCCAATTACTCTATTCGTTTGCTGGAAGAGCTGGCATTTCTTTGGCTTGATCTTAAGCCCATGATTTTGTAGTCGTTCCAAACCTGATGCAGTTTCTGAAGATGGTCATCAAACGAATTCCCGAACACCACTACATCGTCCAGGTAGATCAGCACTGACTCGAAGTTTAGATCCCCCCGACAATGCTCCATCAGACGCTGGAAATGTCCCTGGGGCGTCGGAAAGCCCAAACGGCATCCGATTGAACTCGTAGAGTCCCATAGGCAGAATGAAGGCTGTCTTCTGCCCTATGCTTCTCGCCACTGGTACCTGCCAGTATCCGCTGCCGGGTCGAGGGTCGAAAAGAACTTTGAAATGGCCTAAAAGCGGACAGCAAACTTCTTCAATCCGCGGAGGGATAGGCGTCATGAATGGTCTGGGCATTTAGCTTCCTGTAGTCTACGCAAAACCCTGAGACTCCCATCTTTTTTTTCGCACCAAAACCAAAAGGGGCGGCCCGAGGACCTTTGGGATTTCTCTTAATCACCCGTTTCTCCAGCTCGTGGCCCCCATGTTCTTTCACTTCTTGGTACATTTTGGGTGGGATTTGTTTTGTACCATTCTCTGATGGGCAGGGCTTCGCCTGTGGGATTTCATGCTCGATGGTAAAAAGCACACCCGAAGTCTTTCATCAGTCCCGAAACACCTCCCTGGAATTCCCAGAGAGTATCTTCCAGCAGCTGTTTTGCCCGGAGTCAGGTCCTGCGGTCAATGCCATCTGGCCATAATCACTCGGCCATTCCATTCCGCCGTCGGGGCTCACCCTTCTGGACGCCCACTGCATAGCCCAGGCTGACCCTTGTCGGGCCATAGCGTGATGTCCCCTCGCCGGGAGATATTTTTCTCCAGAACAATGGACTTCAGCTAGAAAGGGTATTTGCAGGAAATGGTTCAACTCGCTGTCCATGACGTTGAGGCATCTCACGGGTACACATCCCCTCTCTACAGTGACAAGGGCCCGAGCTACCAGTGGTCGGTTCTGTGACTCTTCCTGTGAGACTGGTTCAACCAAGACTTCCAGCCCATTCAACTTCTGTCTGGCTCCCACCGGCAGCATCAATATTTTTTCACGTCGTGGCGGGATCTTCATCGGGGCTTTCGCTGACACCTTTACGTGCCCAATGGGTCGACCGGATGTGGGGCTCTTCTGCAGACATTCACAACGCTTGAGAAAGGGGGCGTGTCCCCCGAAACGTCGCGTGATCTGGCTACATGCAGCTACTGATGTAGGACGACGTGGGTTCTGCTCCTTCCCTCGTTTGGCTTGCTGGCGTGCTGACCTGCACACTTACCTTGAAAGGACTTGCTGAAATCAGCTAAGTGTTCTGTGCTCTTATTTTTGTATACATGGTACGGTTTGAAGACGAAGCATAAAAGTTTGCATTATATATTTATATGTTTTTAATAAATAAGAAGACATAAAGTATATATCTTTATTACTTGGCCAGCATCCAAACACTACGTATAGCTCTTCTGCAGACTGCAGCTCCTCCCCATCTGTCGTAGGATCTTCTGAGTGGGCCGATGTGTGGTGGCCCGCTGCCAATTTTTTTGGCCCTTCTTTTTACATTTAAAAGGTGGTGATCCAGGTCTCGGAGCACGTTCATGCCCAGGGTCACATCCACTCCCCTGTTGGATGGGTGATCCACCAGCACAACTCCCTTCTTGCCAACGTCTTGTCCAAACAGTCGGACCTGCATCCAAACTATCCCTTGTACATCCAGCTCACCATTGTTGGCTGCCGTCAGCCTAATGATGCTGCCATCTTCTGGCTCCATCATGTGCCCAAAGTGTCTCTCAAAGAACTCGAAGGGCAGCGGGGTCCACTCTGACCCAATATCAACTAGACAATGCACCTTTCTGCCTTCTAGCTCTGCTTCCATAACAGGACTACTGGCGTAAAGATCGTTTCTCCCCACGCATGGGCTTGGGTTTCTGTTGCCCCGCCGCAGGATGCCCCGCTACTGCGGCTGTCCGGGAGTTTAAAACCCGCTCGACCCTTACATGTTCCCGACACTCTCTGGCGATGTGGCCATACTTCTGGCAAGCCCAGCAGAGGGGTCCCCTAAACCTCTTCAAAAATGATGAACCTCTTGTGGGAGGACCCCGATGGGGGGCTGTTCTGAAAGGGGTACTGCGGGAAGCCGACGTTGTCTCTGGAGCTTGTAGCCGTTGCGCCTTCATCTGGGACACTTCCAGCCGAAGTTCTCTCAACTCTGTTCGCAGTGCCTGGACCACATCCATCAAAGACCCTGTGTCCTCTGGTCCTCTACTTGCCTGGGCACTACTCACAGCCTTTACCATTACGGGAATGGGTTCCTCCTCCCTTTCTACAGCGGCTAAGTAAACACTATTAGAATTTCAGGTAGGCAGACATTCTTGTCATCTCATGCAATGTGTCTAGTAAGGATTTATTATGAAATACCACAATGACTTGGTCTCTTAGAAGCTTATCCAACTTCTGAAAAGCCCCCCCATAGCCGTTGGGTCTCCCCCATCTTATCTCATTCAATATTTCCCGTAGGGCATTGGAGTATTGCATAAGGGTCTCGCCCTCGTCTTGTGGGAAAAAGCAACTTCGCAGGTGCAAACCCCTTTGGTAAACCCCCCTTGTGCCCCTTCCCACAGCGAGAATATTTTCTCCAGCGTGTCCCTTTCAGACTCGGGTCGCACCATTACTGTCCGCCTAACGTTCCCCCTCCAAAGGGCCCCCCGGGCTATCTCTTTCCCCCAGTTCCGGAGCTAAGTTAACATATTTTAACTGTGCTACGCACCCTTTCTGTCCAGTCCCCGCAGTGTCATGTTTTTCCCGTCAAATTTGGGGAGGGATTGCAATAGTGACCCTAAAAGGGACATAACTCCCTTGGGTGTGTACTGTAGGGGGGACCCTGAGCGTGGTTCTGGGCGGGCCCATTGACGCCGGGGAAAGATCTCCCACCGCAGCTCCCCTCCATAAACGATCGCTGTATCCTGCAACGACTACGCCCAAGTTGTAAACGAGTACCGAGGGCAGGTTTTCCGAAATACAGCGAAGTCACGGACAAAGAACACGATTTACAAATACGTATTTACAAATATGTATACTGGGCCCCTGTGCTGCACAGTGCGCCGCCAGAAGTGTACTCTCTGGATGCCTGGCAGCTTTACCTAACCATGGGGTTCGGAAAGGCCGATAACCCCTTACCTTTTTAATACCGTAAGCACCAACGGGAACAATTGTGGGGTGGTGGGCATTGCAGGGGCTTGTGGTGCAGCACAGCATCTTACACAGCTTAAATGATTTACCCCACTTCCCTCCAAACACACATGCCCAACCCCAAACTTTCCCCCACAGATGAACGGGTTCAAATAGCTAAATGATGTGATAGAAAACTCTCCAAAGTCCTAAAAAGGAGGATATATTTGGGAAACCTCCCTTTGGGCCTTTTAAATGAGCCTAAACTATCTAAACTATTATCAGGCCTTCCCCAGTCCTGAGCTCGTTGGCGTGCACGCATCCACTGAGGTACCTTAAAGATGGCCGGGAAAATTCCTGTCCTCAGGTGCAGATCCTTGTGGATGAAGTGGATATCCGGCGCCCGACAGTCCTCTCTATCTTGGCAGCTTGTCCTTCTTGTCCAGGAGTTCTCCCCTCTCTCTCTCTCTCTGCGATGGCGTCTGTATAGACAGTCAGGCTCTCCACTGTCTCTGGAACAACTCTGAATCCTGGGTTCTTTATAGCTTAGTTTCTGTCCCCTGTCTGTTCTCCTCAGAATCTCAGCAGCTTCTAAAATGGCTGCTTCATGTGCCAGTCTTCGACCATGTCCCTCATTTGCATATACTGGAAACTGGACATAGCGACATTTTGTGGCCAAACAGTAGAATACAAATAAATATTTCACAACTGTTATGCATGGGATTTTGCTTGGAAAACACAGGGAGGCTGTCCCACTATCCCACACTGCTGGGGCTGGGTGGCATGGATGTGCCGTGGCTGCTCACATGAAGGTGCTGTGCCTGGCATGGAGGAAGCTGTGGCTGGTTGGCGTGAAGTGCTGTGGCTGTCGTGAAGTTGCTATGGCTGCTGGCATGGAGGTGGTGTGGCTGGCATGAAGGTGCTATGGCTGCTGGCCTGAAGGTGCTGTGGCTGGCTGGCGTGGAGGTGCTGTGCCTGGCATGGAGGTGCTCTGGTTGCTGGCATGGAGGTGCTGTGGCTGGGGTGGCATGGAGGTGCGGGGGCTGGCGTGAAGGTGCTGTGGCTGGCTGGCATGAAGGTGCTGTGGCTGGCGGCATGAAGGTGCTGTGGCTGGCGGCATGAAGGTGCTGTGGCTGCTGGCATGAAGGAGCTGTGGCTGTCATCATGTAGGTGCTGTGGCTGCTGGCATGGAGGTGCTGTGGCTGCTGGCATGAAGATGCTGTAACTGCTGACATGAAGGTGCTGTGGCTGTCATCATGAAGGTGCTGTGGCTGTCATCATGAAGGTGCTGTGGCTGTCATCATGTAGGTGCTGTGGCTGTCATCAGCTGTCATCATGTAGGTGCTGTGGCTGTCATCATGTAGGTGCTGTGGCTGTTGTCATGTAGGCGCTGTGGCTGTCGTCATGAAGGTGCTGTGGCTGGGTGGCATGAAGGTGCTGTGGCTGGGTGGCATGAAGGTGCTGTGGCTGGGTGGCAGGGAGGTGCTGTGGCTGCTGGTATGAAGGTGTTGTGGCTGGCATGAAGGTGCTGTGACTGTCATGTAGGTGCTGTGGCTGTTGGCATGAAAGTGCTATGGCTGTGTGTATGAAGGTGCTGTGGCTAGCATGGAGTTGCTGTGGCTGCTGGCATGAAGGTGCTGTGCCTGGCGTGAGGGTGCTGTGCCTGGCGAGAGGGTGCTGTGACTGGCGTGAGGGAGCTGTGGCTGGCGGCATGTAGGTGCTTTGGCTGCTGGCATGAAGGTGCTATGGCTGCTGGCATGAAGGTGCTTTGGATTCCAAATTGTAAAGTGCTGCGGAATATGTAAATAAATGAAGATTATTATTATTATTATTATTATTATTATTATTATTATTATTATTATTAGGATGGCATGGAGGTGCTGTGGCTGGCTGTCATGTAGGTGCTGTGGCTGACATGGAGGTGCTGTGGCTGCTGACATGGAGGTGCTGTGGCTGGCTGGCATGAAGGAGATGTAGCGGCTGGCGTGAAGGAGCTGTGGCGGATGGCATGAAGGAGCTGTGGTTGGCTGGCGTGGAGGTGCTGTGCCTGGCATGGAGGTGCTGTGGTTGGCGTGAAGGTGCTATGGCTGCTGGAATGAAGGTGCTGTGGCTGGCCTGGTGGTGCTGTGGCTGGCTGGCATGAAGGTGCTGTGGCTGGTGGCATGATGGTGCTGTGGCTGCTGGCATGAAGGTGCTGTGGCTGGCTGGCATGAAGGTGCTGTGGCTGCTGGCATGAAGGAGCTGTGGCTGTCATCATGTAGGTGCTGTGGCTGTCATCATGTAGGTGCTGTGGCTGCTGGCATGGAGGTGCTGTGGCTGCTGGTATGAAGATGCTGTAACTGCTGACATGAAGGTGCTGTGTCTGTCATCATGAAGGTGCTGTGGCTGTCATCATGTAGGTGCTGTGGCTGTCATCATGTAGGTGCTGTGGCTGTCATCATGTAGGTGCTGTGGCTGTCATCATGTAGGTGCTGTGGCTGTCGTCATGTAGGTGCTGTGGCTGTCGTCATGAAGGTGCTGTGGCTGGGTGGCATGAAGGTGCTGTGGCTGGGTGGCAGGGAGGTGCTGTGGCTGCTGGTATGAAGGTGTTGTGGCTGGCATGAAGGTGCTGTGACTGTCATGTAGGTGCTGTGGCTGTTGGCATGAAAGTGCTATGGCTGCTGGCATGAAGGTGCTTTGGATTCCAAATTGTAAAGTGCTGCGGAATATGTTGGCGCTATATAAATGAAGATTATTTTTATTATTATTATTTGGATGGCATGGAGGTGCTGTGGCTGGCTGTCATGTAGGTGCTGTGGCTGACATGGAGGTGCTGTGGCTGCTGACATGGAGGTGCTGTCGTCATGTAGGTGCTGTGGCTGCCGTCATGTAGGTACTGCGGCTGGGTGGCATGAAGGTGCTGTGACTGGGAGGCATGGAGGTGCTGTGGCTGTCATGGAAGTTCTGTGGCTGGGTGGCATGGAGGTGCTGTGACTGGGTAGCATGGAGGTGCTGTGGCTGATGGCATGAAAGTGCTATGGCTGTGTGCATGAAGGTGCTGTGGCTGGCATGGAGGTGCTGGGCTGACTGGCATGGAGGTGCTGTGGCTGGCTGGCATGAAGGTGCTGTGCCTGGCATGGAGGTGCTGTGGCTGCTGGCATGAAGGTGCTATGACTGGCATGGAGGTGCTATGGCTGCTGGCTTGAAGGTGCTATGACTGGCGTGAAGGTGCTGTGGCTGGCATGAAGGTGCTATGGCTGCTGGCATGAAGGTGCTATGGCTGGCATGGAGGTGCTGTGGATGACATGAAGATGCTATGGCTGCTGGCATGATGGTGCTGTGGCTGGCTGGCGTGAAGGTGCTGTGGCTGGCTGGCGTGAAGGTGCTGTGTCTGCCGTCATGTAGGTGCTGTGGCTGCTGGCATGGAAGTGCTGTGGCTGCTGGCATGGAGGTGCTGTGGCTCTCATAGAGGTGCTGTGGCTGTTGGCGTGTAGGTGCTGTGGCGGTTGGCATGAAGGTGCTGTGGCTGGCATGGAGGTGCTGTGGCTGCTGGCATGGAGGTGCTGTGGCTGCTGGCATGGAGGTGCTGTGGCCTGCTGGCATGAAGGTGCTGTGGCTGCTGGCATGAAGGTGCTGTGGCTGGGTGGCATGAAGGTGCTGTGGCTGGCTGTCATGTAGGTGCTGAGGCTTACATGGAGGTGTTGTGGCTGCTGGCATGAAGGTGCTGTGGCCAGCTGTCATGTAAGAGCTGTGGCTGTCATGAAGGAGCTGTGGCTGCTGCCATGGAGGTGCTGTGGGTGTGTGGCATGAAGGTGCTGTGGTTGTCATGTAGGTGCTGTGGCTGGGTGGCATGGAGGTGCTGTGGCTGCCATGAAGGTGCTGTGGCTGGGTGGCATGGAGGTGCTGTGGCTGCTGGCATGAAGGTGCTGTGGCTGGCATGGAGGAAGCTGTGGCTGGTTGGCGTGAAGGTGCTGTGGCTGGCGTGAAGTTGCTATGGCTGCTGGCATGGAGGTGGTGTGGCTGGCATGAAGGTGCTATGGCTGCTGGCATGAAGGTGCTGTGGCTGGCTGGCTGGCTGGCGTGAAGATGCTGTAGCATGAAGGTGCTGTGGCTGGCTGGCGTGGAGGTGCTGTGCCTGGCATGGAGGTTCTGTGGCTGGCATGAAGGTGCTGTGGCTGGCTGGCGTGAAGGTGCTGTGGCTGGCTGGCGTGAAGGTGCTGTGGCCGGCTGTCATGTAGGAGCTGTGGCTGGCATGAAGGTGCTGTGGGTGGGTGGCATGAAGGTGCTGTGGCTGCCATGAAGGTGCTGTGACTGTCATGAAAGTGCTGTGGCTGTTGGCATGGAGTTGCTGTGGCCAGCTGTCATGTAGGTGCTGTGGCTGGCGTGAAGATGCTGTGGCTGGGTGGCATGGAGGTGCTCTGGTTGCTGGCATGGAGGTGCTGTGGCTGGGTGGCATGGAGGTGCTGTGGCTGCTGGCATGAAGGTGCTGTGCCTGGCATGGAGGAAGCTGTGGCTGGTTGGCGTGAAGGTGCTATGGCTGCTGGCATGGAGGTGCTGTGGCTGACATGAAGGTGCTGTGGCTGGCTGCCATGAAGGTGCTGTGGCTGGCTGGCTGGCTGGCTGGCGTGAAGATGCTGTAGCATGAAGGTGCTGTGGCTGGCTGGTGTGAAGGTGCTGTGGCTGGCTGGTGTGAAGGTGCTGTGGCTGGCATGGAGGTGCTGTGGCTGGTGTGAAGGTGCTGTGGCTGGCTGGTGTGAAGGTGCTGTGGCTGGCATGGAGGTGCTGTGGCTGGCTGGCGTGAAGGTGCTGTGGCTGGCATATAGGTGCTGTGGCTGGCTGGCATGAAGGTGCTGTGGCTTGGTGGCATGGAGGTGGTGTGGCTTCTGGCATGGAGGTGGTGTGGCTGGCATGAAGGTGCTATGGCTGCTGGCATGAAGGTGCTGTGGCTGGCTGGCGTGAAGATGTGGTAGCATGAAGGTGCTGTGGCTGGCTGGCGTGGAGGTGCTGTGGCTGGCGTGGAGGTGCTGTGGCTGGCGTGAAGGTGCTGTGGCTGGCTGGCCTGAAGGTGCTGTGGCTGCTGGCATGAAGGTGCTGTGGCTGGCATGGGGGTGCTGTGCCTGGCATGAAGGTGCTGTGGCTGGTATGGGGGTGCTGTGTCTGGCATGGGGGTGCTGTGGCTGGCTGGCATAGAGAATCTGTGGCTGGCTGGCATGGAGGTGCTGTGGCTGGCGTGAAGGTGCTGTGCCTGGCATGGAGGTGCTGTGGCTGGCTGTTGTGGAGGTGCTGTGGCTGGCATGAAGGTGCTATGGCTGGGTGGCGTGGAGGTGCTGTGGCTGGGTGGCGTGGAGGTGCTGTGGCTGGCATGGAGGTGCTGTGGCTGGCATGAAGATACTCTGGCTGGCATGGAGGTGCTGTGGCTGGCTGTCATGGAGATAGACTGGCTGGCATAGAGGTGTTGTGGCTGGGTGGCATGGAGTTGCTGTGGCTGGCATCCAGATACTGTGACTAAAATCTAAACTAATGGGGACTAATGTGGGTTATATATAAACATCTGAATTATTATGATAACAAATGTCTTGAAGTATTGAAACCAGCCTATAAGTGCATGAGAACACTCATTTGAGGATGATTCTGTTGGAGCTATTGCCAATTATGAATTAGTTTCCGCATGTCTAATAACTAGTGTTGAGCGATTGCGTTGGCTATTGAGATCTATCGATAGTCGATAATCGCCCGCCATCGATAAGGTTTTTCGATAGTGAGCATCGATTATGTGCGATGACCATTAAAGTCTATGGGAGAGCAACAACACCTTCATTATTACACCAAAACAAGGCTGGAGAAGCTGAAATTAACATCCACAACAGTCAAATGGATACGTGCTACATCTTAGGCAACACACTTAGGTTATAAAAGTCACAGAAAAAAAGTCACAGACCATTCACTATCCCTGTCTTGTACCACAGCCTGACCCTTAAACCTGCATCACCCACAAATTAAAAAGTGCCAGAAGGCAGTATGATTTGAACCATCATGTTACTTGAACTGGACATTGAATATCCCTGTCCTGGAACGCAGCATGAGCCCCAAACCTGCATGACCCCCACATTTAAAAAGTGGGCGGGTACTGTAGGGGCACCCTGAGCTTGGCTCTGGGCCGGCGCCATTGACGCCGGGGGAAGATCTCCCACCGCAGCTCCGTCCATAACGATCGCTGTATCCTGCAACGACTACGCCAAGTTGTAAACGAGTACCGAGGGCAGGTTTTCCGAAATACAGCGAAGTCACGGACAAAGAACACGATTTACAAATACGTATTTACAAATATGTATACTGGGCCCCTGTGCTGCACAGCGCGCCGCCAGAAGTGTACTCTCTGGATGCCTGGCAGCTTTACCTAACCATGGGGTTCGGAAAGGCCGATAACCCCTTACCTTTTTAATACCGTAAGCACCAACGGGAACAATTGTGTGTGGTGGCAGTTGCAGGGGCTTGTGGTGCAGCACAGCATCTTACACAGCTTAAATGATTTACCCACTTCCCTCCCAAACACACATGCGACACAAACTTTCCCTCACAGATGAACGGGTTCAAATAGCTAATGGTGTGATAGAAAACTCTCCAAGTCCTGAACAGGAGGATATATTTGGGAAACCCTCCTTTGGCCTTTAACTGAGCCTAAACTATCTAAACTATTATCAGGCCTTCTCCCAGTCCTGAGCTCGTTGGCGTGCACGCATCCGCTGAGGTACCTTAAAGATGGCCGGCTATTCCTGTCCTCAGGTGCAGATCCTTGTGGATGAAGTGGATGAAGTGAATGATCCGGCTGCAGACAGTCCTCTCTATCTTGGCAGCTTGTCCTTCTTGTCCAGGAGTTCTCTCTCTCTCTCTCTCTCTGCGATGGCATCTGTATAGACAGTCAGGCTCTCCACTGTCTCTGGAACAACTCTGAATCCTGGGTTCTTTATAGCTTAGTTTCTGTCTCTGTCTGTTCTCCTCAGAATCTCAGCAGCTTCTAACATGGCTGCTTCATGTGCCAGTCTTAGACCAAGTCCCTCATTTGCATATACTGGAAACTGGACATAGCGACATTTTGTGGCCAAACAGTAGAATACAAATAAATATTTCACAACTGTTATGCATGGGATTTTGCTTGGAAAACACAGGGAGGCTGTCCCACTATCCCACACTGCTGGGGCTGGGTGGCATGGATGTGCCGTGGCTGCTTGCATGAAGGTGCTGTGCCTGGCATGGAGGAAGCTGTGGCTGGGTTTGGCTGAAGTGCGTGGGTGTCTGAAGTTGCTATGGGTGCTGGCATGGGGGTGGTGTGGCTGCTGAAGGTGCATGGCTGCTGCCTGAAGGGCTGTGGCTGGCTGGGGTGGAGGTCTGTGCCTTCAAGGAGGGCTCTGTTGCGGCATGGGGTGCGTGGCTTGGCAGGAGGGGCGTGGGCTGCTGAAGGTGCTGTGGCTGGGGTGGCATGAAAGGGGGTGGCTGGCGCATGAAAGGTCTGTGGGGCTGCATAAGGGGGCTTTTGGGTGCACATTTTGTGCTGTTTCTGCTGGGTGAGGGCGTGGCTGCTGCATGAAAGCTGGGAACTGCTGACATGAAGGTGCTGTGGCGGGCATCATGAAGGCTGGGCTGTCATCATGAAAAGGGGTTTTTGGGTGTCACATTTTGGTGCTGTGCTGTCACATGTAGGTTCTGTGGCTGTCATCAGTAGGGTGTGGCTGTTGTCATGTAGGCGCGTGGGGTGTTCATGTGGGGCTGTGGCGTCGCAGAAGGTGCGTGGGGGGGCATGAATGCGGGCTGGGTGGAGGGGGGGTGGGTTGGCTCTGTATGAAGGGGTTGTGGCTGGCATGAAGGTGCTGTGACTGTCATGTAGGGGCTGGCTGTTGGCAGAAAGTGCTATGGCTGTTGTATGAAGGTGCTGTGGCAAAAATGGAGTTGCTGGGGCTGCTGGCATGAAGGGGCGTGCCCGGCGTGAGGGGTGTGCCTGGGGGTGAGGGGGCTGGACTGGGGGGGTGCTTTTCGGCGGGAAAGGGGCTAGGAGGCATAATGGCTATGGGTGCTGGGATGAATGCTTTTTGGGTTCCAAATTTTTTAAGTGCTGCGGAATATAAAAAAAATAAGATTATTAATATTATTTTTATTTATTATTATTAGGGTGGCATGGGGTGCGGGCTGGCTGTCAGTAGGGGCGTGGCTGACAGGAGGTGGGGCTGCTGCAAGGGGGCTGTGGCTGGGTGCAGAAGGGGAGTAGCGGCTGGGTGAAGAGCTTTTTGGGGGAGGCATGAAAGGGGTGGGTTGGCTGGCGGGAGGGGCTTCCGGGATGGAGGTGCGTGGTTGGCGTGAAGGGGCTATGGCGCGGAATAAGGTGTGTGGCGGCGTGAAGGGGCTGTGGCGGCTGGCATGAAAGGTGCTGTGGCTGGTGGGATGAAGGGCTGGGGCGCTGGCATGAAAGGGGGCGGGCTGGCGGCAGAAGGTGCTGGGGCCCGGCATGAAGAGCTTGGGGTGTCCAAAATTTGTGGGGTGGCTGTCATCAAGTAGGTGCTGGGCTGCTGGGATGGAGGTGCTGTGGCTGCTGGTAGAAAAGCGTAACTCTGACATGAAGTTTCTTGTCTGTCACAGAAGGTGCTGTGGCTGCATCATGTAGGTGCTGTGGCTGTCATCATGTAGGGGGCGTGGCTTCACATTAGGGGCGTGGCTGTCGTCAGAGGTGCGTGCGTGTCATGAAGGGGCTGGGCTGGGTGGCATGAAGGTCTGTGGCGGGGGCAGGGGGGGCGGGCTGCTGGGATAAGGTGTTGTGGCGGCATAAGGGGCTGGACGTCATTAGGGGCTGTGGCGTTGGCAGAAATGCTTTTGGCTGCTGGCAGAAGGGGCTTTGATTTCCCAAATTTGTAAAGTGTGCGGAATTGTTGGCGCTATTAAATTAAGATTATTTTTTTTATTATATTTGGATGGCATGGAGGGGGTGTGGCGGGGGTGTCATTTTGGGGCTGTGGGTGACATGGAGGTGCTGTGGGGGCTGAAATAGGTGCTGTGGTTTTCGTCATGTAGGGCTGTGGCTGTCGTCATGTAGGTACTGCGGCTGGTGGCATGAAGGGGCTGACCGGGAGGCATGGAGGGGCGTGCGTCATGGAAGTTCTGTGGCTGGGGGGCATGGGGGGCTGTGCTGGGGACAGGAGGTGCGTGGCGTTGGGCAGAAAGTGCTAGCGTGTTTCATGAAGGGGGCGTGGCGGCATGGAGGGGCTGGGCTACTGGCATGGAGGTGCTGTGGGGTGGGTGGGGATGAAGGTGCTGTCCCGGGAAGGTGCTGGGGTGCTGGATGAAGGGGTATGACGGCATGGAGTCTATGGCTGCCTTGAAAGGGGCATGACGGGGGTGAAGGGCTGTCTGCATAAGGTGCATGGCTGCTCGCATGAAGGTGCTATGGCTGGCAGGAGGTGTTTTTTTTGACATGGGAAAGCTATGGGGGCTGCTGAGGTGCTTTTCTGGCTTTTGGCATAAATCTGTGGCTGCTGGGGTGAAGGGCTTGGGCTCCGTCATGTAGGGCTGGGCTGTGGGATGGAAGGCGGGCTCTGGCTGGGGGTGTTGGCTCTCATAGAGGTGCTGTGGCTGTTGGCTGAAGGGGCTGTGGCTGTTGGCATGAAGGGGCTGTGGCGGCATGGAGGGGCTGTGGGTCTGCATAGGTGCTGTGGCGCTGCTGGAGGTGCTGTGGCCTCTGGGATAAGTGCGTGGTTCCGGCAGGAGGTGGGTTTGGGTGGGGGCATGAAAAGGGGCTTTCTGCTGCAGTAGGTGCTAGGCTTACGGAGGTTTTTTGCTGCTGGCATGAAGGTGCTGGGCCAGCGTCAGTAAGAGCGTGGGCGTCATGAAGGACGTGGCTGCTGCCATGGAGTTGCTGTGTGTGGCATAAGGTCTGGGTTGTCATTTTGGTGCTGTGGCTGGGGGGCAGGAGGGCTGTGGTCTGCTGCCATGGAGCGCTGTGGCTGGGGCATGGAGGTGCTGTTTTTGCGGCTGAAGGTGCTGTGCCCGGCATGGAGGAAGCGTGGCTGGGGTTTGGGGTGAAGGGCTGTGGCTGGCGGAATTGCTATGGCCTCTGGCATGGAGGTGGGTGGCTGGCATAAGGTGCTATGGGGTGCTGGGATGAAGGTGCTTGGGGCGGCTGCTGCTGGTTTTGGGGTGAAGACTGTACATGAAGGTGCTGTGGCTGGGTGGCGTGGAGGGGCTTTTGCCTCAAAGGGGGTTTTGTGGCTGGGGATAATGCGGGCTGGCGGCAGAAGGTGCGTTGGGTGGTGGCGGAAGGGGTGTGGGCCGGCTTCATGTAGGAGCTGTGGCTTTGGATAAGGGGGCTGTGGGTGGGGGGCATGAAGGGGCTGGGGCTGCCATGAAGGGCTGTGACGTCATGAAAATGCTGTGGCGGGTTGCATGGAGTTTCGTGGCCAGCTGTCATGTAGGTCGTGGCTGATGTAAGCGCTGTGGCTGGTGGCTGGAGGTGCTTTTGGGCTGGAATGGAGGTGCTGTGACTGGGTGGCATTGAGGTCTGTGGCTTTCTGGCATGAAGGGCTTTTCCTGGCATGAGGAACGTGGCGGGGTTGGGGTGAAGGGGCTAGGCGCTGGATGGGGGTTGGGCTGACATGAAGGTGCTTTGGGTGGCGCCATGAAGGTGCGTGGCTGCTGGGGGGTGGCTGGCTGGGTGAAGATCGTAGCAGAAGGGCTGGGCTGGCTGGTGTGAAGGTGCGTGGCGGGTGGGTGAAGGTGCTGTGGCTGGGATGGAGGTGCTGTGGCCGTAGAAAGGGGCGTGGCGGGTTGTTTGAAGGTGCTTGGGGGGCTGGAGGTGCTTGGCTGCTGGCGTGAAGGTGCTGTGGGTGGCAAATAGGTGTGGGCTGGGCTTGGGCATGAAGTGCGTGGCTTTTGGCATAGGTGGTGTGGCTTTTTGGGAAAGGGGGGGGGTGTGGGTGGGATAAGGTCATGGCTGCTTCTAAAAGGGGCGTGGGTGGGTGGGGTAAATGCGTAGCATGAAAGGGGCTGTGGGTGCGGCGTGGAGGGCAAATGGCGGCGTGGGGTGCTTGGCGGCTGAAGTGCTGTGCTGGGTGGCCTAAGGGGCTGTGGCTGCTGGCAGAAAACTGTGGCTGGGATGGGGGGGCGTGTCTGGCATGGGGGGGCTGGGCTGGCGGCATAGAGAATCGTGGGGTGGCTGGCATGGAGGGCTGTGGCGGGGTGAAGGTGTGTTTGGGTTTGCTGGAGGTCTGTGGGGTGGCTGTTGTGGGGGGTGCTGTGGGTGGCATGAAGGTGTATGGCGGGGGGCTGGGGGGCTGTGGCTGGGGGGGCGGTTGAGGGGGTTTTTTGGGGTGGGCAGGGGGGCTGTGGGTGCATGAAGATACTCTGCTGCATGGAGTGCGGTGGTGGTTTTCAGGATTTCACGGGGGCATAGAGGGGTTGTGGCGGGGGCATGATTTCTGTGGCGGCATCCAATACGGAACAAAAAACTAAACAATGGGGGCTAATGTGGGGGTTTTATATAAAAATCTGAATTTTAGAAACCAAAATTTTTGAAAAAAAA